>LPNX010297193.1:39683-54384 GCA_001517045.1 Pseudotsuga menziesii | reverse complement strand
ACGTAGGAATATGGATAGGCTGGTCGGAATATCAACCACCGCCTGAAATGTATAAATATATGCATTGGCATTGGAATAATATTGAATCGGGAGTTATACCTAACAAAAGGTAATTTAGTGGCATTGTTACATAAACAATTTGATAACTAATATCAGGTAAGTTCTCGGTATTGTTTCCCCCAAGTATGGTGATTAAAGAGACAAACATCGAGACTGATGAGGAGGGGCACGTGGCAGACTTGCATGTCCCCTGTGCCAACACTCCATCACCCCCGACAATGAATAATAATCCTTCGCATGCGACGGTAGCTTTGGAGGCTCTCAGTACGATTTCCTGAACTATGCAGGATGATGAGACAATGGGTTTGGAGATGGCGTACGAGGCAAATTGTATCATCATTAAGATTCCAAACAGATACATTATGATTTGGAATGCATCTGCTTGCGAGTGGTGGAAGCTAATAATCAACTCGCGAATTGAGAGCATGTGGAATCATATTAAGGAGGATTGCAAGAATTGCACAAGCTGGCTCTCAGTTTGCCTCTGTCATTCTCCTCAGAGTGGTATTTGGTGTCAGATGCCTCATTCTAGAAACCGGTGGATGTTGTTTTCAGGAAATTTGATTAATATTGAGTTTGATTCGAAGCAATTGTGGGTTTTCTGGATGGAGGTGGGCCGGTCCTCGGAGTTAGACTTGGCGCTTCTGGTGGCTGAAGGAGCTCGTTGCACCTAGAGGTGCTTCTTGCTCAGCGACAACATTGTTCAGACTCTCGATTTCTCAGGGACGCACTCGGGTAAGCTCTGGTCTAAAGGAAACTCATTTCTTCTATTCAACTGCCTTCCTACTTATGTTATTGTCTGCGTTCATTTGCTCATTACCCCTGAGCACTCCTGCCACTTAAATCCGGTAGAGTCTTTTCAGTGGACTGAGGGTGAACTTGTCTTCTCTCCTGCTTTGTTTCTGCCACTGCTTCGAGCCCCTTCACTCCTCCATTGGCTCTACCTTGCTCCACATACCATGCCGCCGCATAAGTGCTCCAACACTCCCCAGCCTAGCTCCTATGCTCCCCATAACAAGGCAATGAGAAGCATTATTCACTCATCCCATCTCTACAAGAATTCGATTCCTAACCCTATCAAAGACGAAACTGAAGAAACAAAAGTGAGGCTCAGCTCACTGGAAATTGCATAATTGATCAAGAGGAGGTGAGCGAGGAATTTGAGGCTTTCATCCCTGATCCTGGCTATTCAAGAGGTAGAACCTCTCTCCATCTGAAAACTATGGACTATTTTTTGCAGCAGAAGTATGTTCTTGGTCGAGCTCTGGTGGATAGAGGGGAAGAGCATGAAGCTATTCTCCTGAAATTGGACGAACTGTCCAGCAATATGCAACAGATTGCCAATCACCTAGGCATCAAATTGGTTGACTCAACCCCTGTGGACTCAGATATTAAGCCGGGTATCGACTAAGTCTCTTTTTAGTTTATGCTTACTTTTATTTTCCTATGAATACTTGAAAACGTTTTGTAGTAAGGAATTCTCAAACTAAAGGGTTTAGCCCAGTGAAGCATGACTTGGCCAAGACTCGCGGGTACTCGCGAGTCTTCCCGAGTCAAACCCGAAAATGAGTAACCGGCCCATACTCGTCGGCAAACTCGCCAACTCAGCAATAATCGTAGAACTCGGGAGACTCGCCCAGACTGGACACTTACTCGACCAGACTCGCCCATGACTCGGCACATACTCGAACTTCTACCAAAAAATCAAATTTGCTCTTGAAATTTGGGTTTAACTTCGGCTCTTGAAATTTGCCCACATTTGACAACTCCTTATTTCTCCAAACGTTCGCCGCTAAAGAGACAGGATGAGTGGTGGCTTTATCCAATTGCAGTCACACAGTTTCCCACCGGGTGACCTGTCAACAGTTTCCTTATGGGTGTCATCTTATCGGCGTTGTCATTTCAAATGACTCATTTGCATTCTGGTAGTCACGCGGCTTCTTATCGATGGCCACTCTGCGGCTTCTTGTCTTTGTTGCCCTCCGTTTTGTCTTTTTAGTTAAAGAATAAATACCTAGAGGTTATAAAATATTATATAATATAGGTTAAAGTCTATGTGTGATAATATATTATATACTTTACTTTTACTCAAATATAATATGCATTATATACAATCTTTAGGATTATATATATATATATAAAATTCTAAAGATTGTATATAATGCATATTATATTTGAGTAAAAGTAAAGTATATAATAAGAATGCATTATAAAAATTAAAATATAATTGAAGGATTATATATATATATATGAGGATGCATTATAAAAATTAAAATATAATTGAAGGATAATATATATATGAATTATAATTTACCAAAATTTACTATATTTTAAATTTTTTTCTATTTGTCTAGTCTTGCCGAGTTTGTCCCGAGTCCTTCCCGAGTCTTTCCCGAGTCGACGAGTCACATGCCAGCCGAGTCTTTGCCGAGTCCGAGTCGTGCAACATTGGTTTAGCGTGGTTTCGTTTAGAAGCAGACTTTATTTTTTGAAACTATGAGCCTGTTTTTCCTTTGTAGGGAGGGCTTATGTTACTTTCTCTTTTTGTAAATCATTTCATTTGCAAGGCAATAGAAGGTACTATCTTATTTACAAAAAAAAAAAATCCTCGGTATTGTTATAAAAACAATTTAATAACTAATATCACATAAGTTGTGAGTATTTTTACATTAACAATTTGATACCTAGTATACTGGAAAGCCTCTTTTCTTCATTAAGACCTCACCAAAAGATCACTGCAAGGTCAACCATCCATGCAAGATTTCCATGGTCAATGACAGTGAATCATTCATTTTTCGAACTGCAATTTAATTATTTCACATAAAAGTTGAGGTATAAATCCTATAAAACTAAACATCTTCATCAATAACTAAAATGAATATTGTACATTAATATAGCTTAACCAACAGATTTAACATGACCATTCCAGCAAAGGATATATGTGACAAATTTATTTCAATAAGCAAAAGACATGATATGTAATAAACCAAAATTTAAGAAACCTGTTTTTTATTATACAAATCAGGAAGACCAACTTACCTGCCTCGAAAGACAACCCTGAAAATGAAGCTACAGGAGGACTCTCTCTTAGCACTAACGGTTTTATTATTGTCACAGGTATTCTAAAAAGAGGTCCACGCCAAGGTGCCTTGCAATCAATACCATGCACTTCAAAATAGTGCACCCCTTCCTGAAGGGAAGTTGGGTCTACCAAAATGCTGAAACAAAAAGCTGAATTAGCCAAACATATTCCAAAGAAAAGTATAACGCTTATAGATACACAAACAAGCATACAATCCCTATCATAATTCCTTCAGCTTTTTCCTTTCCTTTGATTTACACCTATTCCAACCTTGGCATGCTCACAAGAGTCATTTCATTTTCAACCTCCTTTGGATCAAAAAACTAAAATCATAGTTAACCAATAATAAGAAATAAAATGTGGATATCACTGCTCTAAAAGGATATGTCGACAAAATTGCAGTAACCATCTCTTCTAGTAAGATCATTAACAGCAGCAACTCAAATCTCATCCAAAGAGCAGGCCAACCTTGAATGGAGAGGCTACCATGTTACACTTTAGTAAATGATATGCCTACAAATCAGGTTTTAGCCATACACTATTATCCTATTAGCCAGTTTCAGAAAAGAATTATAATCTTCTCGAATGGGACCAAAGCAGACATGTTGGCTCTTCCTGCATATGTTGGGAAGAAAAACACGGTGTTCCATAGCGACGCGTCCCCCAGGGTTGGGGACGTGCCCCCACGCTTCCGGGACGGGGAAGCTCCTTGGGAAACGTTTCCCCACGTCCCCCTTTTGGGGGAAACGCATTTCCCCTCTAGGGGGGGCTTCTAGGCGTCCCCCCACGTCCCCCTTTGTGGCGGGGCGCCTATAAGCCCCCAATTTTTATATTTTTTATTTTCAATAAAAATAATTACATAAAAATTAAAATTAAATTAAATGATAAATTAAATTAAATAACCAATTAAATTAAATTATAAATTAAATTGAACTTGATTAAATTTATAAAATTTTAATTAATTTAAACTATAAGTTGAATAATATTGAATTAGATTAAATTTATAAAATCTAGTTCAATATTGGAGAGCAGTTGGTTATTGGAATTTGGAGGAGCCACCGATTTTGAGGGAGGGATCGAAGTTTATTTGGAGGAGAGCCATTGCTTCTTGAAGGAGAGTCGCTGCTAGAGTAGAGTTGAGACCCAGTTCAATTTCATCCACTAGCTCGAATCTTGGAGTACCAAATATGCTAGTTGGAGGTAGGGTCATGACTCATGCCTCATTAAAATTTGTTAATTTAAAAATTAATACATTCAACATTATCATATTCCAATATCCATGTGATAAAATAATAAATTCTATGCCCTGGTTTGTTTTATGAAGATTGAAGACAAATAATGCCAAATTGTGCCCAAAACAATGAACACACACCAGTGACTAAACTGTTTCTTAGATTCTTAGTGTTTCACTTTCTTTACTGTTGTTCTAATGTTCCCAAACCTGAATATTAGGTTCTTTCACATATGCTTTCATGCCCAGATTTGTTGGTTCACATGACACTGCTGTTTATAAATTTCTGTGTTGTTTTTTTATTTTTTTTAAAGCTCTTGCCTCTCATTTCCAGCCATTAAATTCAATGTTTAAGCATTATCTTTTATAAATGAGAAATCCGAATTTAGATACACATTGCATAATGATAATGATGATATATAGTTTTTAGTATTTAAAATTTTCATAATTTATTTTTTACATGGTAATAGTCAATAGTAACATACTTCAGTATCATTTACAAATTAAAATTTAAAATTTGATGAATTCCATAATGATTATTTTAGTTTTTAGTTTTACATTTTAGTATTTTACATGGAAAAAGTTATTGTTAGAATTTATCATTTCTATATTTTAAATTAATTTTTATGACTTCAGCGTCCCCCCGTTTCCCTGAAATTCCCCTAAAATTTGGGGTGGCTTCCACACGCCCCCCTTTTGCGTTTCCCCGCTCCCGTGCTCCCCCGTCCCGGATACTCGTGGAACATTGGAAAAACATGCATATCTCTACTTTGTCCAAATAATGTATGATTGAATGATGTATTGTTGTATAAACATAAATAAAATATAAGATGCACATTTTCAAAACAAATAAAATCATGTCCGAAGAACTCTAAGCATTGAAACAAATTACAATAAAAAACAACCAACATATCAACAGAATAAAGTGTCATGTCATATCTTTAGCAAGGATGGTATGCTTTCATGCACTGATATATTGTAGTTATTCACAGTTTCCTATCTAGCAAAATTCCGGTATTCAATTAGTCTTGAGCATTGCTGAAAAAACGGGAGGGTCCAAAAAACTGTTAGTTTTTGTACCTAGGAATATGTTCCCTAAGTGACCTTTTGCCTAAGTCACTTAGAAAAGGGAAAAAGGTGACCCTCACATTAAAAGCTACTTAATGAGACTTTATAAACTTAAAGTCACTTTTTGATAAATTTAAGTGGGTGAGTAAATTTATTTAAGTGATTTAAATAAATGTGATTTTTACTCTCATTGAATCTTAGCCATTGGATTGGATCTTTTTCCACTGTTGGATTAGATACCCACTTAGGGTTTAGTCAAAAAGGGTTGAGGGAGGCAAAACACTTTCACTTTTCATTTTCAGGAGAAGGAGAGTGAGCTGAGAGAGAAGAAAGGGAGAAGGGCACGATTTTCCAGGCAGCCGTACAGTAAGGTTTGAAGGGCACAGAAATCGAGGTCAAGCAGGGCACAGAAAACAAGGAGGAGGACTGCATTTATTACAGTCCGTACCATGCACAAATTTCGAGGCCGTACAGCACAGAAATCGAGGTCCGTACGGACTGTACTTTTCTGCACAGTTTTCGAGGTGAATAACAGGTTTTTTTTTCGAGGCAGCATTCTGTTTTTTTTTGCACAGAAAACGAGGTCGTACAGCAGTATTAAATGCTGTACGTACAGTACGGATTCTGAGAGTGCTGGCACAGTTTTCGAGGGCAGATTTTTTGCTGATATTTCTGGCACATTTTTCAAGGAGGTTTGCATAGAAATCGAGGCAGCAAAAGCATGGAAACCAAGACAGTCTGCTGGTCAAATTTCTGGGTTGAGATAAGTTGGATTTTTTACTGTAAAAATTAATGTCTGATTTTTACCCTGAAGCATAATAAAATCTCTCTCTCTCTCTGACTGGTTTTCCCCATGGGGGTTTTTCCAGGGCTTGATTTGGCCAAAAATCTCTGAGTCTATCTTTTATGGTGTGGTTGTTAAAATGTGTTTTTCAGCCTGTTAGTGAATTTTTACTGTGTGTTTAATTGTTAAGAAAAAATTCTTAAGTAACCTACAGCCAATGCAAAACCGGCTGTAGCTGAAAATCACGAAATGTCAAAATAAACCAGCAAACAGTAAAACTCAGAAAATTTCTACATGGTATCAAAGCTTGGGGGCTAAAAACAGTGATAGTTTGCAGACACACAGAAATTTTCAGAACTCAGAAATTTTAGTATTTTACGTTCTGTCAGTGAACAGCACGTTGTTGGGTTGGTATAGAGATGGCTACAGGTCTTAGATTGGAGGATAGGCTGGATGGAACAGGAAATTTTGTGCCATGGAAGGCCAGAATTTTACTGCTACTGGAGGAGAATGAGTTATGGCCGGATGTAGTTAGGAACACAACAGCTAATCCGATTGTCATTCCCGCATCTACAGATGTAGCAGCTCTATCAGCCTTCAACAAGCTGGACTGTAAAGCTAGGAGGATCATTCTAGATGCAATTAAAGACCACATAATCCCTCACATTTCAGGCAAGGATAGGGCACACGAGATGTGGTCAGCCTTGATCAGTTTGTATGAGAGTTCCAATGAGAACAGGAAAATGGTTCTCAGAGAGAAACTCAAAAGTATAAAGATGAATGGGGGTGAGGGAGTCACAGCATATCTTACCAGGATTTCTGCAGTTCGGGATGAACTTGCAGCGGTTGGGGAGAAGGTAGCCCCTACAGAGCTTGTACGCACAGCAGTGAATGGGGCTTCAAAGTCCTGGGGTGCATTTGTGCAAGCTATAGTGGGCAGAGAGAACCTACCAACCTGGGAGAGACTTTGGGATGACTTTGTGCAGGAGGAGACTAGGAGAGGTCTTGTACAGGGCAGTACATCTCACAGTGGGGTTGATGACGAGAATGTGGCTTTGGCAGCTAAGGGCAAGAAGAAGAAGGGTCCCAAGAAGTGTGGGGCCAAGCAGCACCAGCAGCACCAGCAGAGTGGGCAGAAAAAAGACTTGAGTAAAATCAAGTGCTATGCTTGTCAGGCATTTGGGCACTATGCCTCACAGTGTCCAAGCAAGAAGAAGAAGAAGGGACAGGGACAGCAGACAGCAGCCTCGGCAGAGGTTGATGAGTTTAGTGATGCATTTCAGAGGGATTTTTCCCTATATGCTGGACAGATGGAGAGAGAGAGAGTCTCTTTAACCACCAGCATAGATATGGATATGGATAGTGAGCATTCATTGTTGGCAAGTCATCAGGGGGGTCCATCCACCTCTACTACTTGGTATATTGACAGCGGAGCCTCGAGCCACATGATTGGAGCTCGAGAGATGTTCTCGAAGTTATCTGAGACAGGTAGAGATGTGGAGGTTGTCCTTGGAGACAACACCATTGTTAGAGCTATTGGTCGGGGGACCATTACATTTCAGAGGGAGTCGATGAGTCTCATGACTCTGAGGGATGTGTTGTATGTCCCTGGCCTGAAGAAGAACCTTGTGTCAATTTCCACCATTAAGGACAGGGGTCTTGGGGTGTGCTTTTCAGATGGGAGAGTGCAGGTGTATCCCAGGGCTACAGGTATGTCCAGTGCCATGGACATTGGAGTCAGATGTGGAAAGCTGTACAAGCTCTTGTTTCAGCCACAGTGTGCTTTAGCACACAGCAGCAGCAGTGAGCTATGTGAGCTTTGGCATCGGAGGATGGCCCACCTACATCACCCAGCTCTCAGATTGTTGAGGAGCATGGTTACAGGATTACCAGAGTTCAGCACTAAGCAGAGTGATGTGTGCAGGGGGTGTGCTTTGGGAAAGTACACCAAGACTGTTTTTCCGAGCAGTGACACGAGAGCTGCAGGGGTGCTAGATCTTATCCATACTGACATATGCGGTTCTATGTCATCGTTGTCTTTGACAGGCTTTGAGTACTACATTAGCTTCATTGATGACTACTCCAGGAAGACCTAGATCTACTTCTTGAGGAGCAAGAAGGCCGAGCTTGTGTTGAGAGTCTTCCAAGGGTTCAAAGCCCTTGTGGAGACGCAGATGGGGAGGAAGATCCGGATGTTGAGATCGGACAATGGGGGTGAGTATACCTCCAAGGAGTTTGATGCATTCTGCAGACAGGAGGGCATTCAAAGACAGCTGACAGTTCCTTACACTCCTGAGCAGAATGGAGTAGCAGAGAGAAAGAACAGGTCGATTGTGGGGGCATCCAGAGCGATGCTTCATGATCAGGGGTTACCTTTCTTTCTTTGGGTAGAGGCATGTAGCACTGCAGTTTATCTGCAGAACAGGAGTCCTCACAGGGCAGTGGGGAGTAAGACTCCTGAGGAGATGTATTCAGGCAAGAAGCCTGAGGAGGGCCACTTTCGCATATTTGGCTCGTTGCCTTACTCTCACGTCCCTTCTGAGAAGAGGACGAAGTTTGATCCCACCGCAGAGAGAGGCATATTTGTGGGATATGACAAGACTTCGAAGGCCTATCGGCTTTACTTACCTAGTCAGAGGAAAGTTGTTGTCCGGCGGGAAGTGAAGTTTGATGAGGAGAGAGCCTTCAGGAAGTCTAGGGAGTTAGAGCAGGGGGAGACACCAGCTCCCACACCTCAGTTGGTACAGGCTTCTTCGACTCAGCTATCAGGTCCACAGGTTTCTGGAGTGACTGGATCACAGGGTACAGGCACAGCTTCTACAGGTTCAGTGATTCAGGTGGCTAGCACTTCAGGGACAGTTTCAGGGACAGGTTTAGGGTTGAGTCCTCAGATTACAGGTTCGTCAGGCACAGGTTCATCAGGTACTGGTCCTCGAGGTGTTGGACCTTCAGGTATTGGGACTTCCTCAGATGAGGAGAGCCCAAGACCAGTTTGCGAGGTGCAGTCTTCAAGGAAGGGGAAGCCTAAGTGGCTTCAGGAGACCTTGAAGGAAGCAGAGGCATTTGGTAGGCCCCAGGAGAAGATCAGGACAGTGGTGGAGCCAGACAGGCTTGGTGTGGTGCCTGAAAGGGATGATATGGCTCTTGTTGCGAGTCTTCGTGACTCTGAGCCATCCACATTTGAGGAGGCTTCCCAGCATCTGGTATGGAGAGATGCCATGATAGAAGAGTACCATTCCATCATGAAGAATGATGCTTGGGAGATAGTGCCGAGACCTGAGGGGAAGTCAGTTGTGACTTCCAGGTGGCTTTACAAGATAAAGCATGCTGCGGATGGCAGTGTGGAGAAGTACAAGGCTCGGTTTGTGGCGCGGGGGTTCTCACAGGTTGAGGGAGTTGACAATAATGAGACATTTGCTCCAGTTGCTCGGTATTCTTCTATCAGGGCAGTTATATCTATAGCAGCAGAGATGGGTTGGAAGATCCACCAGATGGATGTGAAGACTGCATTTCTCAATGGTCTTCTGCAGGAGGAGGTATATTTAGAGCAGCCACAGGGATTTGAGATCCATGGGAGAGATTCTCATGTGTGCAGGCTGAGGAAAGCCTTGTACGGACTGAAGCAAGCTCCTAGAGCTTGGTACTCCAGGATTGATACTTACTTGACATCGATGGGATTCCAGAAGAGTGAGGCTGATCCCAACCTATACTTCATTGTGGTTGGAGGAGATCCGCTCATTCTTCTGCTATATGTTGATGATCTATTTATCACAGGTGCTGAGCGTCTCATTGCACATTGCAAGAGAGATCTAGCATCGGAGTACGAGATGACTGACATTGGACTGATGCATTACTATTTGGGGATGGAGGTTTGGCAGGAGCCTGGACATATTTTCCTTGGACAGGGGAAGTATGCAGTTGATATTTTGAAGAGATTTCAAACGAAGGACTGCAGGCCGATGTGTACGCCTATGATCACCAACTGGAAGCAACTTCATGCTTCCGAGGTTAAGTTGGTGGATCCCACTTTATATCGTCAGCTCATTGGGTCATTGATGTATCTGGTCAATACCAGGCCAGACTTGTGTTTTGCAGTTAACACTCTTAGTCAGTTCATGGTTGAGCCTAGGAGTGTGCACTGGACTGCCGCAAAGCACATACTGAGATATCTTGCAGGTACGGTAGATTATGGTCTGGACTATAGGGGTTCGGGTGGAGTCAGCTTGGTTGGGTTCACAGATTCAGACTGGGCAGGTTGTGTGAGGGATCGGAAGAGCACTTCCGGTTGTTGTTTCAAACTGGGCTTGGCAGCAGTGTCGTGGTTCAGTCGGAAACAGAAGTCCGTTGCACTGAGTTCTGCTAAGGCTGAGTATATGGCAGCCAGTCAGGCTACTTGTGAAGCACTGTGGCTTCGCAAGTTATTGGTAGATTTATTTGATCAGCAGCTTAGGCCTACGGTGATCTATTGTGACAATCAAAGTTGCATTCAGCTCTCTGAGAATCCAGTGTTTCATGACAGGTCAAAGCACATTGAGATCAGGTACCATTTCATCCGTGACTATGTTCAGAGAGGGGCAGTTGAGCTACAGTATATATCCACTGATGAGGAGGTAACAGACATTCTGACGAAGTCTTTGGGGAGGGGGAAGTTTGTCTTCTTCAGAGATAAGTTGGGAGTGGTGCAGAACACCTTCCTCGGTAAGAGGGAGTGTTAGTTTTTGTACCTAGGAATATGTTCCCTAAGTGACCTTTTGCCTAAGTCACTTAGAAAAGGGAAAAAGGTGACCCTCACATTAAAAGCTACTTAATGAGACTTTATAAACTTAAAGTCACTTTTTGATAAATTTAAGTGGGTGAGTAAATTTATTTAAGTGATTTAAATAAATGTGATTTTTACTCTCATTGAATCTTAGCCATTGGATTGGATCTTTGTCCACCGTTGGATTAGATACCCACTTAGGGTTTAGTCAAAAAGGGTTGAGGGAGGCAAAACACTTTCACTTTTCATTTTCGGGAGAAGGAGAGTGAGCTGAGAGAGAAGAAAGGGAGAAGGGCACGATTTTCCAGGCAGCCGTACAGTAAGGTTTGAAGGGCACAGAAATCGAGGTCAAGCAGGGCACAGAAAACGAGGAGGACTGCATTTATTACAGTCTGTACCCTGCATGAATTTTGAGGTCGTACACAGGCCGCCGCCGTACAGCACAGAAATTGAGGTCTGTACGGACTGTACTTTTCTGCACAGTTTTCGAGGTGAATAACAGGTTTTTTTTTCGAGGCAGCATTCTGTTTTTTTTTGCACAGAAAATGAGGTCGTACAGCAGCATTAAATGCTGTCCGTACAGTACGGATTCTGAGAGTGCTGGCACAGTTTTTCGAGGGCAGATTTTTTGCTGATATTTCTGGCACATTTTTCAAGGAGGTTTGCACAGAAATCGAGGCAGCAAAAGCACGGAAACCAAGACAGTCTGCTGGTCAAATTTCTGGGTTGAGATAAGTTGGATTTTTTACTGTAAAAATTAATGTCTGATTTTTATCCTGAAGCATAATAAAATCTCTCTCTCTCTGACTAGTTTTCCCCGTAGGGGTTTTTCCAGGGCTTGATTTGGCCCAAAATCTCTAAGTCTATCTTTTATGGTGTGGTTGTTAAAATGTGTTTTTCAGCCTGTTAGTGAATTTTTACTGTGTTTAATTGTTAAGAAAAATTTCTTAAGTAACCTACAGCCAATGCAAAACTGGCTGTAGGTGAAAATCACGAAATGTTAACATAAACCAGCAAACAGTAAAACTCAGAAAATTTCTACAAAAACAACTTCTTGGCAACATTGATGAAAAAATCAGAAAAAATCAGCAAACCGGTGCAAGCATTAAAAAAATACAAAAAAATCATTAAACATATAAACCAACAACAACATCGAATAAACACATTAGCACATAAACATGGAAAAAACAATGATATATATGATGCAGTGAATGCCAAATAGAAAATGATACATCATAGTCAATACTGAATAGTGAATACTGAACCCTGATAATTGTCCAATCGAAGGGTCAAAAGTGGACAACCAATACAA
The DNA here is from genome assembly GCA_001517045.1 of Pseudotsuga menziesii. Classification (NCBI taxonomy): domain Eukaryota; kingdom Viridiplantae; phylum Streptophyta; class Pinopsida; order Pinales; family Pinaceae; genus Pseudotsuga; species Pseudotsuga menziesii. The sequence goes on along the minus strand of LPNX010297193.1, from coordinate 42,088 downwards.
ATGACATCAAATATATAAATGTACATCAAAATCATCATGAGTCAAAACCATGGTGTACCACTTGGCATTTGTATAGGATGGTTGAGAGGAGAGGAGTCCAAGTAGGTGTATAGTCACAACAGTCCATTAATTAAAAAGGTTTGTCCTCTTAGCTATGTTCATAAGCCCTTTGTGGTTCTCAAGGTTTACATCGGAAGTATCTGAGCCATGCCATGAATACAGTCACAAAACAGTTGCAATCTTAACCCCTAGATCCATGAGGATAAATTTATAGGTATATGCTAATGTTTTGGGGTCTTCTTGTTGAATAGTAGTGTTGCGGAACATGAGGTCGTGATCACTTAAAGTGTGCAAGACAATGATTGAAGTTATGTCTCTAAGGTTTTATTTGACATAGATGGTGTTCTAGAATATATCTATGTTTCAATATTTATTAATTCAATACCTCCAATCCCACCCTCCAATCAAAATTTAAATCCTCATTGCACCACATGCTATGCATACACACAAAAGAAATGTCACTGTCATCTTGCTTCAACATAAAACTGTTATTTTATAATCCCTTATTGTTGGCATGCCTTCACTATATGATTTCTAACTCCCATTTAAGTTATAATTTAGTTGCTTTTATTTCATTGGTTTCTTCTGCTTAAAGTAACAAACATTGACTCAATCCTTGTATGCTCTTGTAACCACTGAGTCGGTGGTCAACAATCAGAAAGGGATTAGAGTGGCTAGTTAATAGGGAAGTCCACTCAAATTTGTATTGTCATAGTAAGCAGTTCACATTGAACATGCTACGAAGTCATAGGGGTGCCTAAAGCAGACTATACGTCTCCCCTTGTTGAACACCTGGTACTGCTGCACTGCTCTTACTAGTGAGGATAAAAGCCTAAGTGGGCAAAACCAAGAATAAACCCACTCCTAAACAACTCACCAAATAATAACTTCCAATTTACCAAGAGCAATTCAACACCTTATTTCTCCAGCATTACATTTACTTTTTGGCACTGGTCATTTACTCTTTATCATTTTTGCTTTAAAGTTATTTGCTTTCAAATACGAAATATATGATGTACATGTTAAAGTTGTTACTTTGATTTCATAATAATAATATTACTCTTGTGTTTAAGGCTTTTAACTCCTAGATTAATTTGTTCAACTTCGCTTAATCAGCCATAGTATATTTTATTAGAGACCACCCCCCTTGGCTTCACTAGGAGTTGGCCTAGATGGACGAGTCAAGTGTTAAGTGACAGAACTTGACTCGTGACTTGCCCCCAAGGACACACCCAGTGGATTGAAGATTTATGCCATGTTACCCAACGTGTGTATTAGGTGGCAAAAAAAACCCATGAAATTTGTATTTTTGTTCATGCCATGTAATGTCCCCATTTTTGGATTCCCCTATTATACAGTTAGAAGTGGCTTTACGAGGAGTAAAATGAGGATAACAGTGGGCTCGGGCTATTTGGGGGAGTTATATGATGCTTTCAGAGGTTCAATTACCATTACTCATCATCAATATCCTTTCCGCACAGTCTGCTCGGGGTTCCGTTGCATTCCGGCGATTTTCGTAAATTGGGAGAATTATTAGGCATAATTCAATTAAATTCACTAAAGATGTCATCTCGATCAAATTTATTAAGGAAACACCTTAGTGTAATAGCTCGTTGGAACTACGATGAAGAATTTTAAATGTGGGGAAGATGAAAAGTGACTTACAATGCCCGAAAACGTTAAAAATGAAATAAATCACTTTTTGGCAATAAAAAGGCTTAATAAATTAATAAAGTGATGATGACTTTATAAAGTCAATTTATTAATTAAATGGGCAGAAAAAGGTAAAATTGGTCCTAAGAGGGTCAATACAAAAATAAAAGGATGAAAAGGTCCTTTCTCATTAAAATGTCATTTCATATTTAATAAATGAGAAAAGTGGTGAAAAGGAAGTCAACGGGTCACAAGGGACAAAGAGAAAATATAAAAAGGAGAGAAGTCCATTCTCTCATTCATTCTTGTCATTTGCATTTTAGAAATTTGAGAGCTCTTGAGCTTAGCTTCTCTTGGACGAAACCCTAGGAGGAGGTGAATAGTTACAGCAGTTCAACAAATCTGCCTTAGCTATTGGAAGGAGACATCATTCGGATCTTTCATTTGTGCTTCATCGCCGCGGAAGAATATTTTGTATTTGTCTTCAAACCTGAGTTTTCTTGAGAAGTTGCAGTTGATTTGATGGAGGGCACACTCACTTGTGGGATCACTAGCTTCTACAGACAAGGTGCACTTGGGTTAATTATATATCAGTTGGAGGGTGTTCTATTGAAGAAGAACCTTAACCACTGCTGCCACAAGTTTCCTTAGTCTATATGAGGGCACATTCTCTGCTTGTTAATGTAATGTCG
>LPNX010297193.1:25548-37040 GCA_001517045.1 Pseudotsuga menziesii | reverse complement strand
CACTATGAGTTTTTGGTCATGCCTTTCGGGCTTACCAATGCTCCAACTACTTTCCAGTCGTGCATGAACCACACCTTCAGGGCACAGCTACGTAAGTTTCCACTTGTCTTCTTTGATGACATCTTGGTTTACAGCAAAACATGGGAAGAGCACTTGAAACACCTGGACGAGACATTGAGTATTTTAGAAGAACAGTCGCTTTACGCGAAAATGTCCAAGTGTGAGTTTGGCATGAAGGAAATGCTGTACTTAGGACATGTGATCAATGCAGAAGGAGTACAGGTGGACATGGAGAAAATCCGAGCTATCAGAGATTGGGCTGCGCCAAAAACAGTGACAGAATTGAGAGGGTTCCTAGGTCTGTGCACGTATTACCGGCGGTACGTTAAGGGATTCTCCCAGTTTGCAGCACCCCTCACAGATCTCACCAAGAAGGGGGCATTCACTTGGACAGACTTAGCGCAGAAAACTTTCGAGGAGATGAAGCTTATCATGAGCTCTTGCCCAGTGTTAGCATTGCCATACTTCTCACAACCCTTTACAGTAGAATGTGATGCCTCAGGAGAAGGGTTAGGAGCAGTATTGATGCAGAATCATCACCTTATTGCATTCGAGAGCCGTAAACTGAAGAACTACGAGCGCCATTATTCCATATATGACAAAGAGATGCTAGCTATCTTGCATGCTCTCACAAAATTCAGACAGTACTTGGTGGGCAGTAAGTTCAAAATTAAAACAGATCATAATAGCCTCAAGTATTTCTTGGATCAGAAGGAACTGAATGAGCGACAGCAGAAATGGGTCAGCAAGGTACAAGCCTATGATTTCGAGATCGAGTACGTAAAAGGTAAGACTAATGTAGTAGTTGATGCATTATGTAGGCGTCCAGCCCCATTATCTCTCAGTAGTATATCCACGGACTGGAGGGCATTGCTCTTAGTGGAATACTCCAAAAATAAATTCGCTTGCGAATTATTGGACGGGCAAATTCAGGATGACAAATACAGGATTGTGGATGACATCATCTACTACAAAAACAGAATATATCTCGTTCCAGAATCCACATTGAGGAAGAAGATCATCCAGGCAGCTCACGATTCTCCTTTGTCAGGGCATCAAGGGTTCTTAAAGACCTACAGGCAGATCAGAGAGAGGTTCTCATGGAAGGGCCTCAAGGGGGAAATTATGCAGCATGTCCGGGAATGTAGCATCTGTCAGCAGAACAAGGTTGAGAACACACATCCAGCAGGGCTACTCCAGCCACTACCGATTCCAAAACAGAAGTGGGAGAGCATCTCCATGGTCTTCATTACAGGCTTGCCCAAGGTCCAAGGGCGAGATTGTTTATATGTGGTAGTTGACAGACTGACCAAGTTTGCACACTTCTTCTCGATACCATCAGACTACTCAGCAGCTCAGGTGGCGGAGTTATTTTTCAGGGAAGTTTTCAGGTTACACGAGTTGCCTAAGACCATTGCCAATGATCAGGATAGCAGGTTCACAGGTGCCTTTTGGCAGGAACTGTTCAGATTGGTGGGGACCGAACTGGCTACTAGTACGAGCTATCACCCCCAGAGTGACGGGCAAACAGAAATAGTCAACAAGTGGATCGAAGGTTACCTCAGGAACTACGTAACAAGGCAACAGAGAACATGGATCAAATGGCTACACCTAGGAGAGTACTGCTACAACACTACTTATCACATTTCTATTAGGATGACTTCTTTTAAGGAATTATATGGTTATGAGGCCTTGGACTATGCAGATTTGGCATTTGGAGACAGCAGGGCTCCTAAGGCTAAGGATTGGATACAGGACAGTCAGGACATCCTGAAAGTATTGAAAGAGAATTTACGGGCAGCCCAGAATCAACAGAAGATGTATGCCGACAAACACAGGATTGAGCGGAGCTTTGAGGTAGGGGATTTAGTCTACTTAAGGCTCCAGTCTTACAGACAGTCGTCACTTAAGAAGAAAGGAGCAGAAAAATTAAAACCCCGCTTCTATGGACTATACAAAATAATTCGGAAGGTGGGAGAGGTGGCATATGAGCTAGAGCTGCCCAGAGAAAGCAAAATCCACAATGTATTCCATGTGTCCAGCCTGAAGAAGACCCTCGGACAACACATTGCTCCATCTACCGAATTGCCCCCTTTAGATGATGAAGGACTGCTGATACTGATTCCTGAACGGATCATACAAACCAGAGAGAGGAAGCTCAGAAACAGGGTGATCAAGGAATATTTGGTTCAATGGAAAGAACTACCGCCAGAGGATGCCACTTGGGAAGGTGAACAGGTATTGCAGCATCCCAGTTTGAAGTTGCTTGAGGACAAGCAATCTCGAGTGGGGAGATCTGTAATGTCCTCTTCCTTTTAGGCCCTGAGGCCCATACCGCTAACCTATGTGATTCCTGTGGGTTCGAGCGGTTACTGATAACTAGGGAATCAGATCAGGACTGATGCCATCCATAGAAGATCTACAGCATCCTCACTTGGTCAAGAAGGGCCACCTGGGCCAAAGGCCACCTTCATGCATGACCATGCTCTTTACATGACCATGCTCTTTTCCATGCTCCATGCATGACCATGCTCTTTGCATGCAAGTCAACGGCAAATTAGAAGATAAGGTGACCTAATTAGGTCAAAGATTAGGTTTTGCGCAGTTGAACTTTATAAATAGAAGGTAAAGCAAGAGGAGAGGTCACTTATGATTATTGATTATTTTGGGAGCACTTGGATAGCAGCACAGCAGTTGGGGTTGGAGACGAAGTCTTCAGCTAACAGGATTTCGGGAGTGAAACATCTGTCCTAGTCTTATTCCGGGTAAGCCATACTGGTTCACCACTTGTTCTTCATTTCATTCATCAGTTATATAGCACAGGGTATAGATTGTTGCAGAGGCACGGTGCAGCCGTAAGAGGGGGTTTTCAACCAGAAAGCCCTAATTAGCTATTGGGCCTTCAGATCTCAGTTTCCTTCCGAAACTCAGGCATCATTCTCACCAGCAGCTTCATACTCCAGTACCCAGTGACTATCAGCTCCATCTGAGCTCATCCGAAGGAGTTATCAGCATTTCCAGACCACCAGGGGCGTGAGCAACTGCCCCAGAGAACCAAGTCGCTATCATACTTAGAGGGTTCAGAACTGCAGTATTTTCCAGCCAATCTCTCCGGCACAGCAAGGCTATCAACCCTGCAAATCGGCAGATCCATCGGGCCCCTCCTTCCTTGAGGGCGTCACCTTTTTCTCTGCTTGGGCGTCTTATTGCTGGAGCATTCACCGGAGACGGGAGAGATCAGTTCCTCTCCGATCCAGATCTCAGTACTTGCAGACTTTATCTGCAGCAGTTTAGCCAGTTATCAGTGGTAAGTGTGTATCCTATCTCACAAACCCTAACCCTAATTTTTCCTATAAAATAGGGATTTTTGCCTGGCAGTTTGTAAGCCCAGTTGTATCCGCATAATTGTTTAGAAATAGAAAATATCGGGATTTGGGATATTTCAGTTAAACTAGTCGTGGGGTCAAATAATGGTGCCCAATTATGACTGCAACAATTCACATCTTGAAAGAAAAATGCCAAAAACAAAAAGGATCTTGTCTGATCCAGCGTAAGAAGGAGAAATCACTGTGAAGGATAGCAAACTCCTGTAGCAGCCTTCCAGAAAAAAGTCAAGTCACCTACAACAGAATTTAAATTGGTCATTTGTGCATTGAATCTCCACAAGAAAGTTGAGTTTCTCTTGGAGAAGGAAGTCACCAAATATAGCAGCAGATCTGGGCAGTTTGAGGGTGGCACAACCCAAGCATCTTCTATCATTGTTTCCAGGCATGTAATGTTGTTTTTTGAAGGAAATATCCACTAAGAGAATGCCTTCACAATTCTGATTCTGTGTGTTGATTATTCACTGTTGGATAACAATGTTATGCGTATCAAATACCAAACATTTCTAGTGTTAAAAAGCAGTTAGCACATGTTGCAAATTAAATTTACATGAAATCTATTGCAAATTAAATTTACATGAAATCTAGAAATTAACAGTTACCTACAGCAGTAAGTCTGGAAAGTTTTTGTCATAATTCTCCAACCAAAATATGTGCCCATATTCAATGCACAAATGACCAATTTAAATTCTGTCGTAGGTGACTCAACTTTTCTCTGGAAGGCTGCTACAGGAGTTTGCTATCCTTCACAGTGATTTCTCCTTCTTACGCTGGATCAGACAAGATTTTTTTCGTTTTTGGCAACTTTCTTTCAAGATGTGAATTGTTGCAGTCATAATTGGGCACCATTATTTGACCCCACGACTAGTTTAACAAGCAGAGAATGTGCCCTCATATAGACTCAGGAAACTTGTGGCAGCAGTGGTTAAGGTTCTTCTTCAATAAAACACCCTCCAACTGATATATAATTAACCCAAGTGCACCTTGTCTGTAGAAGCTAGTGATCCCACAAGTGAGTGTGCCCATGATAGCATACAAAGATAATAACCGCTTCAGAAGTGACTTAAAGGGAATGGAATTCCAAGTCAGATTTGCCAAATGTATGCTACAGCAGTGCTAGTCCAATGTTAAATCAAGCACATAAGTCAAAGCACTTCTCAACCATAATAGACAGCTTGGTCTTAATTTCAATCTTCAACGGGAAATAGAAGGTTTTCAGGTGTCAGTCAAATTAGTAGTGGGGAAAGAAAATTGAATGAGATCCTCTATATGAATTGTTACATAATTTAATTAAATTCACTAAATGTTCCGTCTTGAACATATTTATTAAGGAAACACTTTAGTGTAATAGCTCATTGGAACCATGATGAAGAATTTTAAATGTGGGGAAGATGAAAAATGACTTACAATGCCCAAAAACGTTAAAAATGAAATAAATCACTTTTTGGGAGTAAAAAGGCTTAATAAATTAATAAAGTGACGATGACTTTATAACGTCAATTTATTAATTAAATGGGCAGAAAAAAGGTAAAATTCAAAATTGGCACTAAGAGGGTCAATACAAAAATAAAAGGATGAAAAGGTACTTTCTCATTAAAATGTCATTTCATATTTAATAAATGAGAAAACTGGAGAAAAGGAAGTCGAAGGGTCGCAAGGGCCAAAGAGAAAATATACAAAGGAGAGAAGTTCATTCTCTCATTCATTCTTGTCATTTGCATTTTAAAAATTTGCGAGCTCTTGAGCTTTAGCTTCTCTTTGACATTACCCTAGGAGGAAGTGAATAGTTTCAGCAGTGTAACAAATCTTCATTTGTGTTTCATCGCCGTGCATGAAGGCTTTGTATTTGTCTTCAAATCTGAGCTTTCTTGAGAAGTTGCACTTGATTTGATGGAGGGCACACTCACTTGTGGGATCACTAGCTTCTACAGACAAGGTGCACTTGGATTAATTATCTATCAGTTGGAGGGCGCTCTATTGAAGAAGAACTTTAACCACTGCTGCCACAAGTTTCCTGAATCTATATGAGGGCGCATTCTCTGCTTGTTAAACTAGTTGTGGGGTCAAATAATGGTGCCAAATTATGAGTGCAGCGATTTACATGTCGAAAGAAAGCTGCCAAAAAGAAAAGGATCTTGTCTGAACCAGCGTAGGAAGGAGAAATCACTGTGAAGGATAGCAAACTCCTGTAGCAGCCTGCCAGAGAAAATTCGAGTCACCTACAGCAGCCTTTAAATTGGTCATTTGTGCATTGAATCTCAACAAGGAAGTTGAGTTGCTCTTAGAGAAGGCAGTCACCAAATATAGCAGCAGATCTGGGCAATTTGAGGGTGGCACAACCCAAGCATCTTCTACGATTGTTCCTAGGCATGTAATGTTGTTTTTTGATAGAAATATCCACTAAGAGAATGCCTTCACAATTCTGAAACTGTGTGTTGTTTATTCACTGTTGGATAACAATGTTATGCATAACAAATACCAAACATTTCTAGTCTTAAAAACCAGTTAGCACATGTTGCAAATTAAATTTACATGAAGTCTGGAAATTAACAGTTAGCTACAGCAGTGAGTCTTGAAAGTGTTTCTCATAATTTACCAACCAAAATATGTGCCCATGACACTAAAACCAGACCTCCATACAAAGATAATAACCGCTTCAGAAGTGACTTAAAGGGAATGGAATTCCAAGTCAGATTTGCCAATTGTATGATACAGCAGTGCTAGTCCAATATTGAATCAAGCACGTAAGTCAAAGCACTTCTCAACCATAATAGACAGCTTGGTCATAATTTCAATCTTCCACAGGAAATAGAAGGTTTTCAGGTGTCAGTCAAATTAGTAGTGGGGAAAGAAATTTGAATGAGATACTATATATGCATTGTTACATAAACACTCTTTAAATACATTGGAAAATCAGTCTTAATAAGCCAAGCAATATCAGTTCGCTTATACCAGTTGAAAATAACATAAGCCATCCAATTGTGGGAAGGTAAAGCTACAGCAGTAGGGACAAACTGTTGGTTGAAATTTCTCAACCAACTCCCATAGCAGAGTGTTAAAGGTCAGGCCATAAGTAAGACTACAACCTTCAGCAATTTGTCAACTACATGTTTGACAAAAATCCCAGGCTAGACCAGGCTAGAATGAACTCAGTATAAGCCATAGTAAATCAAGTGTAAATGATAGTTGAATTCTCAGCAGACAGTGGTTGCTTGTATTGACAGTGAATGGTTTCTTGGCATCATGAAAACTCCTTTCCACACTTTAGTTAAAAATTTCTAGTCCAAATAGTACGGGCATCTTACATGCCATTTGAATTTAATAAAATGATCCTGGTCGTTGGTCGAGTAGGTGCCTAGTGTTTGCAACCACTGCACTCCCAAGACCACATCTACTCCTCCCAGTGGTAAGATGTAGAGCTCTGATGTTAGATTATAATCTTGTATTTGTTAGTTTTGTACCTAGGAATGTTCCCTAAGTGACTTTTTGCCTAAGTCACTTAGAAAAGGGAAAAAGGTGACCCTCACATTAAAAGCTATTTAATGAGACTTTATAAAGTTAAAGTCACTTTTTGAGAAATTTAAGTGGGTGAGTAAATTTATTTAAGTGATTTAAATAAATGGGATTTTTACTCTCATTGAATCTTAGCCATTGGATTGGATCTTTCTCCACCGTTGGATTAGATTCCCACTTAGGGTTTAGACAAAAAGGGTTGAGGGAGGCATAAGACTTCACTTTTTCATTTTCAGGAGAAGGAAGAAGAGAGAGCTAAGGAAGGAGAGAGGGCACGATTTCCAAGACACCAGCTGAGAGAGATTTTCAGTTGGCACAGAAATCGAGGAGTACAGCACAGAAATCGAGGACTGTACGGATTGCATTAAATTTTTTGGCAAAGAAATCGAGGGTGTACGGACTGTACAGGTTGCATTAATTTTTGGCACAGAAATCGAGGCCGTACGGACTGTATGGACTGCATTTAATGCTGTACGGTTTTGGGCACAGAAATCGAGACAGCATTCTGTAATTTTTCAGGCACGAGTTTCAATTTGTACGGAGCATTTATTGCTGTCCGTACTGTACGGATTTTTCTGCTGTTCTGGGCACAAAAATCGAGGGCAGAATTTCTTCTTCTGCACAGAAATCAAGGCTGAGATTTGCTGCTGTTTTTGGCACGTTTTTCGAGAAAAAAAATGCATAGAAACTGAGGCAGCATATGCACTGAAAACGAGACAGTTTGCTGGTTGAGATAAGTTATAGCTTGACTGTAAATGGTTGTCTGAAATTTTTCCTGGAAGAAATAATAATCTCTCTCTCTCTTACTGGTTTTCCCCGTGGGGGTTTTTCCAGGGCTTGATTTGGCCAAAAATCTCTGAGTCTATCATTTTATGGTATGATTGTTAAATGTGTTTTTCAGCCTGTTAGTGTTTTTACTGTGTGTTTAATTGTTCAGTAAATATTTCTTAAGTAACTTACAGCCAATGCAAAACCGGCTGTAAGTGAAAATCACGAAATGTGACATAAACCAGCAAACAGTAAAACTCAGAATTTTTTACAGTATTTGTAATTGCACCTTATGGCATTTCTCGACACTTTCAATTTGTTTGCCATCTACAACCATTACCCTCATATCCAGGACTGGGTATACAAATAATTTAAGCCTTCTTGCAACATTGATGTCGACAAAATTGTGGGTACCCCTTGTCTCAACTAATAATGTGACATTACTATTTTTTATGTGCCCTCTCAATTGAAGAGTTTGTGGTTGACTAATACCCGTCATGGCAGCTATTGAAATTCTTGGTGTGCTGTCACCCTCTGACTCTAATGCAATATCTTGCATGTTCTCCACTTCATCCTCCTCTGGTTCTTCTGAATATGAATCCTCATCTTTCTCTGCTTCACATGTGTACAATTTCTTTGAGTTGTCTTCTGTGTAGCACCTATGTTTTAGATCCCATTTATCTCCGCAATATTTACATTTTCCCTCCCTCATTCTTTGGGCTTCCAAATTGCTTTTGTTGTCTTCTCATCTCTGTGGTGGTAACTATTTAGGATTCCTTGCATCTCAGGATTGAGGTAAATTTCTCCTTCCATAAACCTTGTCAAATCTTTGTAATGAGTCAATGACGGCCCTTCCAATTTCTTTTCTGCAGCCTTTGCCTTGTGTATGGTTGTCTCCATGTCCAGAATATCATGTAGATTTAATTTGTTCTGGATGTATGGCTTTAACCCGAATTAAATGATCCTTCGATACTCACGGTACTCGTGTTGCTAATGTTTCCCATTCTCAAGTATATTCATCCACAATCCCTTTTTGTTGTAATCGCATGAATTCTGTAAAAATAGGTTTCATTTGTGATCCCATGGAATCTTCTAAAGAAGTTGCCTTTGATAATGTTCCAGCTCGTTGCATGTACTAACTTTTGCCACAACATGAACCAATTGTAAGCATCGCCTTCCAGTTGCAGGCTACATACATAATTTTTTTGTCGTCGTTACTAATATTGTAAATTTTAAAATATTCTTCCGCTTTATCAAACCATGTCACGCCTTGCTTTTCATTTCCGTCAAACTTTGATAGCTCTAGCTTGGCTTTCATCAAGTATGCAAAAATTGGTTGGCAGTGGAAATTGGTTAGATATTGGTATATTGCTCACAGGCATATTAGCTGGAGGGGTCGACATGTTTGGGGAATTTAACGGTGTGTTGGAGGTGCTTGAAGCATTTAGTTGTTGAATGTTGGAGTGTTGATGATCCTCCCTTGTCAAAGGTTTTTATAATTTGATCATGCTTTCTATCATGATCCTGCTTCATGTCATTATACTTTCTATCCTTTTCCTGCTTCATGTCATCCATGTTTAGTTGCATTTTGTCCTTGAACTGAGCAATAATCTCATCCCTCAGATTTTGTGTTAACTCTTATTTGAGGAATCATTGCTCTTTTTTATTTATTCCATTAGCTCTATTTGAATCTGATTTAATCTTGAATTTATTTTATCAAGCTCCTTATAATCCCGTTCAGTCTTTTTCTAATTTATCCAAGTGGTCAGACATCTCCTTGTTACGTGAACGGTATATTTCACAATGTTCCCCTATGTTCCCGGGACGCGGGAGTGTGGGAACAGGGAAACGCACACTGGGGACGTGTGGAGACCATCTCCAAATTTTTGGGAAATTTGGGGCAGACGGGAGGACGTCGAGGTCATAAAAATTATAAATCCAGGCAATCACAATTCATCCCGTGAAAATACAATTTAAACTGCTCCTGTAAATACAGTCTAAATCTTCAATGATTCAAGAATCAACACACTTCAACATTGCGTGAATCCATGGCATAGATGTTGTAATGGTGAAATGTGACCTGAGAACCCTATCTCTTCATGATTCCAGAGTGCATCACATTATTTTAGTCTTTCAATCCCAACATACAATTATGTTAGAGTAACTATTAATCCTAGATTGGTATCCTACTCATCAATGGCACCTTATGCCCCCATCCTCTAGGATTCTAGCCCTTACCTCTACCTTGAATCTCGAAGTTAATCCTCGAAGGGCATTACTCAACACCCTACAATTTTGATGAAACTTCTTAAACCAAGCATTAAAATAAGGTAGAATTAGAAAAAAAATTCCCATGCTTAATAAGTGATTTTTCTTGACTAAATGGTACATTTTGATTAAGGTCATGATAGAGGAGTTCAACAATCAGCACCACCAACATCAACCTACATAGAGTGGTTGATGTGCTTGATTAAATGGCAATCCATTAACCTCATGCATGATAAATCTAGTGGAAATATTGCAATTTTGATATCCTGAAAACTGTTAAGTCTATTGAATTCTGGATGGGATCTAAAATTCTGTTTTTTGCATTTGAATTCCGATGAGGTTTGAACCACTCTCAAACATCCTAAAACAATTAATGGTGATGTTAAAAATTTAAGTAAAAGGATAAAAAATCAAAGATAAGGAATATACCACTTTTATTTTGAGAATTTAATATTACCATTACTACTAGAGCGCCTAGGATCCCCCACTTCATCGATGTGCGCTTCAAAATAGCGGGAAGAGCTCCCCCTTGTCTTTCCTCGAGTTTCGCCAAAATAGGGATGAGGAGAAACGTTTCGCCAGGAGCCCATAGGTCCCTGGGGCGCAAGGAGCAAGGGGGCATGTTCCCAACCCTGGGGAACGCATCCCCATGTAACACTAATATTTCGACCAAGGTTTCAAAAACCAAACCGGTGGTCGAACCGGCCGACCGTGAAAACCGGACTTGGACCAAAACCGAGAAAAAAACCGGATCACAAAACCAGTCCACCAAAAATACAAAAACTACTTAAAGTTTAAATTTATATATATCTAAGTTGCACGAAATGGGGAAACGAGGATGAGTTTCCGAAACGAGGACGCGTTGGAAACGTGACCCCCCAAAATTTAGGAAACGGGGAAACGTGATATATATATATATATATATATATACAGATTAAATTCAACATCACATTTAACATTTTTACTCATAATTTCGTAAGTGATTCAATAATGCAAGTACTAAGTAGTAATATCCAAAAACAACACAATGATTTTACCCATAAACGATTCCATAATGCAAGTGGAAATAGCCAAAAAACAGCCTTCAAAATGAGGCTAAGACGCTAATACATATATATCCAGATTCTAAAATCAGCCTTTATATACGAGGCTACAAGTACAATACTACATCAACATGAACAATGAAAATATAAAGAAAACATGAGCTGAAGCCCAAAGACTAATAGTCATCATGCTCGGGCTCATCTTCATACCCCTCCTCAAAAACAGAACAAGAAGCCACCGTGAGCCAATGAAGAAATCCATAAGAGATGCTGAGTTGTGTGGGAAAAATGGGCATTGGGTTTATTTTATAACAAACCCAAGCCTTGAACCCAAGCCTTGAAGAACTTTCTGGAAGCCTCTAAACCCCTACTCGATGAAGGAAAAACCCAAAAAAAAAATTAAAAAGACGTGTTTTAGTGGACTGATAGAGGAAACGCCACTTTTTGGGCAAAAAAA
>LPNX010297193.1:0-25466 GCA_001517045.1 Pseudotsuga menziesii | reverse complement strand
GGGGGGGGGGGGGGGGGGGGGGGGGGCCATGTTTCCTGCAACATAGATAAATATATTCATGTGCAACCATGCGAATCCAAATCATTATACACAAATTTGGAAAAAGTGCTCTTGCTATGTGCCATACTGAGCATATTTCACTAGAACCTTCTCCACTCAACCAACTTTTAATTTTTTTTGTAAGATTTTAAAAATACATTCTTAAGTGTTGTTGTACAGTTATGTCTGCAACCAATCAAAACCGGAACAGAAACCGAAGCCAGTAAAACCGGCTAGTTCCATACGGAACCAGTTATTTCCGGTTTGAGACACCGGTTTGACCCAGCTAGGCCCCAAAACCGGTCCGACAGGCGGGTTTTACCAGTTCCGGTTTGGTTTTTGTAACACTGATTTCTACCCAACTTTTGTTGAACAGCCTCTAAATCAGATGGTACAAATGTTATACGGATGTTGTACGGAATAACAATAATTAATGTAGAAATTCTGTGTTTTACTGTTTGCTGGTTTATGTCAACATTTCTTGGTTTTCACCTACAGCCGGTTATGCATTGGCTGTAAGTTACTTATGAAATTTTACTGAACAATTAAACACACAGTAAAATACACTAACAGGCTGAAAAACACATTTAACAATCACACCATAAAATGATAGACTCAGAGATTTTTGGCCAAAATCAAGCCCTGGAAAAACCCCCACAGGGAAAACCAGTTAGAGAGAGAGAGAGTTTTTATTATGCTTCAAAAAAAAAAATCAGACATTCATATACAGTCAAAAATCCAACTTATCTCAACCCAGAAAAATAACCCAGCAGTCTGTCTCGGTTTCCGTGCTATTGCTGCCTCGATTTCTGTGCAAATCCTTCTTGAAAAACGTGCCAAAAATATCAACAAATATCTGCCCTCGAAAACTGTGCCAGCATTCTCAGAATCCGTACTGTATGGACAGCATTTAATGCTGTTGTACGACCTCGATTTCTGTGCCAACAAATACAGGATGCTGCCTTGGGAAATGTGGTGTACCCACCTCAAAAACTGTGCCTGCTTTTTCCTTGGAAACCGTGCCCAAAACCGTACAGTACGGATGGCAATAAATGTTGCCGTACCACTTCTCAATTTTCGTGCCAGCAATAAATGCAGGCCGTACACACCTCGGTTTCTGTGCAGCAATAAAGGCTCCTCGATATTCGTGCCCACTCGAAGTCTCTTCAGCAATCTGCCTCGAAAATCGTGCCCACTCTCTCCTCTCTTCAGCACTCTCTGCTCTTCTTCTCTCTTCTTCTCTCAAGAATGAAAAGTCCAGTGATTTGCCTCCCTCAACCCTTTTTGTCTAAAACCTAAGTGGGAATCTAATCCAACGGTGGAGAAAGATCCAATCCAATGGCTAAGATTCAATGAGAGTAAAAATCACATTTATTTAAATCACTTAAATAAATTTACTCACCCACTTAAATTTATCAAAAAGTGACTTTAACTTTATAAAGTCTCATTAAGTAGCTTTTAATGTGAGGGTCACCTTTTTCCCTTTTCTAAGTGACTTAGGCAAAAAAAAACACTTAGGGAACAAATTCCTAGGTACAAAACTAACAATTAATTCATGTTGTACGGATGCTAGGGTTGTAGTGCACAGCCTCTGCTGATCATACGAAATCTAGGACAGATGACGGCAACTGGCTTTACGGAAAAGCGGATGTATGGACAGGACGGTTGGATGTACAGATGGGCGGGCGGTTGTACGGTTGTACCCACTCTAATACCCATGTAGCAACTTGACATTTGGTTTATAAAGATATATATAAATGTACAAAAATGAAAGTTTGTAAGATGATCTTTTACAATGTAAGCCCAATATAAATAAGGGTGCCTTGTACCTTTTAATGAAAGGTTGAGTCATTTACTAAACCTCTTTATTTATTTTCTATTTTTTTTATTTTTGAAGCTTCTTTCTTTTCTGAATATTTATTTATAATCTCTATGTTAATTATGCTAGCTATGTTATATATTAATATATATAAGACATTACTCCAAGAGAATTGTCTCCACTATGGTGCACTCCTCCATGCTCATGATAGAACAAGTAGTGGAAGATAGCATGTATAACTCCAAGGGCATCTTCTCCACTAGGGTGCACTTATAATAGAAACTATAATCATTATGTAAAACTCTGAAAGTAAAAGTTCTCATGTTCCTTTTTATTTCCCTTCTTACTTAAATTTTGTATATTATCATCAATAGTTCAACGATGTCTAAGAGCAATTCCAACATTATCAAACCTCATAGAAGAAAATGCAATTTCACATCCCATCCAAAATTCTGCAGACTTAACTGTTTTTCAAATTCCAGGATTTCAGAATGGGATTCTGTAATTACCAATTCTTCACAACTTGTCAAATGGGGCGCACCCCTCATGTGCTTAAAATATCCAAAGAAAATCAAATTGCTCGGAATCACATTAAAACAAACATCGAAAACCCAACTCCACTGCAAGAAAGGCAACCCCCATGGTTCCTGTTATTTTTAGACGAGCAGAAAACCTATTTTTTATTTCCATTGGAATAGCTTGAAAATTGACAGGCATTATATACTCGATCACAGGTATCCAGAAACTTAATCAGTCCCAAAAATAATAAAAACTATAAACTTTCCAAAAATAGCAAATTCAAAACCAATGAATGCATTTTTGAAAAACATGCAAATAAATGATTATTCAAAACTTCAATTAGTTTCCAACACAAGAAGAGTTCTAAAAACAGAAAATTCTAAAATAGCATATATGATAAATCTGAAGGTAGCATTCTGAAGCAATTGCTTTTCCATGAATGAAACTCATGTTCCATGTGACATGCATGCATGGGAACTGCTCAGAATAGAATGTGATGAACCCACTAAAAATAGAATGTGCTCCAGGCTGACGTTGAGCTGAACAAGAAGTCTCCGAAAATCAATTTGGAAAAGATGCTCCACTGGAATGTTTTCAAACATCCACTCTCAATATCGAATCGGTCCTTAACACATGAGTTCACTGAAAGAACAAATCCACTCTTAACAGGGCCAATTTCGAGAAGTCCTTTGCTCCTTGCCACTAATTCAGCAAGTCATCTGTCATAGGCAGAGGATATCGGTTCTTGAATGTTATCTTGTCGATTGCTTTGAAGTTATATGGTTCGAATTCGAATTCGAGTTCGATGACCATTTGATTCGATTGGAATTCGAATTTCTCTATGAGGTTCGTTTGAGATTCGTCTTTAGATTCGAATATATATATATATATATTTACTGAAATATAGTACAAACTAATAAAAATTTACTTATATATATTTACTGAAATATAGTACAAACTAATAAAAATTTACTTCAACAATTTATTCGTGAACTGGAAATGTGCAACTCAGGGTTTGTTTAAACTTTCAACTCAATTGCTTAGATAAATTTAATCTCAAATGCGATTAACTTCACTCTTAAATGGTGGCATGACAGAATCACGGGTCTGTGACTGCATTTGCACTTGTAGATTCTATTTTGTAACTCAAACAATGAGTTGGTGATTGAGCAGTAGAAGTGATTCATGAACATTGACATAGAAACTCATGGAGTTGTGAGCTCCAATCCCTAGCATGAGGGTTTCTTTGCTAAGTAGCGACAAGCAGAGAGGAAAAACTTTGCACACAAGTTTGGAGTCGAGACTAGGGTACGCAGACCGTAGCGTGTTAGGACTAAGGTTTAGGTGAAAAAACCAACCCCAAATTTTTTTTTTTTTGATTAAATTCGCCTTCAGATTCGAACCAGCTTGAGATTCGACAAAATTCGAACCTGAAGGTTCAAATTCGCCGAATCTTGTGACTTAGCTTGTAACCTTGAGAGTTTAGCAGATCAAACATTTCCACATCATAGTCAGCCCTGTCCATAACCACAGCCGCATTTCCCTTGTCTGCTTTAAGAATCACAATATATGGATTTCATGTTTTTCATCCACTCTCAAGATTCTGTCCAATTCCTTCCAAGTTCCCACTTTAGTCCAACTCTGATAATACCATAAGGTCTGTAAAGCAAGGTTAACTTGCTACTTCAATAGTAAATGTAATAGCAGCAAACATATGAGGTTATTCCATTAGAGCTCAAGCTGAAAATACAGTATTAAAATTGTATGGCATCCTTAGCAAGGGCAATTTTTAGGTAGTCACTTAGTTGAGGACATTGTTCCATATTATATTTTAAACTCATATTATACAGACTTTATTGCACCAATGGCAATAAGATATTTTATTTATTTCGAACAGAAAAGTTCGAAACAAGAAAGTTAAGACAACCTTGTGTACAATTAAGACAAAATTGCAGAGATCCTAGCCGCATAACTGAACAAAGCTATCACAGATGTGTAAAGATGGACCTAGCAAAATATAGTCAAATCTGCAAGCCAGGATATTCAAAATTTCAATGTTCATATTAAGGTCTTCAAAAGATTTCTCTTCATTTTTCTGAGTCTCGCTAATTTTTGTCAATTTCATCAGTTAATGATACCCACCAATTGTTTTTCCATTACTGAGTTTTGCAACACTGGTCTACATAATACAAAGCAATTTCTGCAGCACAGATCCTATAATAAGAAATATCCAGTAATATCGCATTGCATCCAACAGTCAGTTCAGTAGTCACAAACATTCCATATATCGATAAAGCAAAAATTAGTAGACATAGATAAGCATAAACTAAAGAATACTTACTTAAAGCTGCGTCCATTATGGGTGAGGAGAAGATATTCAGGGACCCTCACTACTTCAGCATTACTAGATTTCAGTTGAATATACTCTTCAAAAGGAACTAATATTTCCAACTTGTCGGCATCCTCATGAAACTTTGGTTCAACCTGCACAGTCCACTGGCAAAAGATCCCCATATATGAGATTCAATTTCAGAATTAGAGAGCAACCTAATGTCCAGACAAACTAGCAATTAAAAAGCAAATACAATTTAAAATAGATGGATCATAAGCCCATAACGAACCTCAGAATACTCAAAGAAAGATTTTTTAATGCCCACAAGTGACCAAAATAATTCAATGAGACTAAAAAGTACAACAAACCAAAATAGCAGTGTGAGAATGCCAAACACAATTCTTAGGTGCAGAAAGAAATACATAAACAAAATCAAAATAGAGAGTAAAGCGGTTGACCAGAAGGTAAACGCGAAAAAAGAATACAACATTACCAAAATCAAAGATGCAACACGTTTTCGTAAATGTACAAAATATTCACGTAGTTACTTAAGATCTTCCACATATAATCCTCAATCCATTCCAAACGCATATGGTACTTGACGGAAACTCATTTCCGTCTATACGAAATGCGTTTCCTGTACGAGAAACTCGTCGGTAAGGACGGAAACGGGTTTCCACTGAGTTTCTTCTCATGTCTGAGTCGTTTCCCATCAAATAAAAGCTTCTCACTCAAAAAACTGGCCAGTAAAGTCTCTTTCTGCCCAGGAATTTCAGTAATTAACAGTTAATACATTAGATTTTAAAATAAAATTTAATTCTAGATGTTTCTAATTAGATTGAAGAAAATTATAAAGGAGAACATTACTTCATTCTCTCCTCACACAAGCGACTTGAGCACTCGGGGCCCAAAATATAGTAGTGGGCCAAAATAGAGTAGTGGACCTTGTGCAGATTGGGATGTGGAGCCAGAATTTACTGACTTGGGCCTCTCTCTTGTTGCACTAGGTATTGAGGAACCTAGAAGTGGAATTAGTCTGAGCTGCACTAAGACTATGAAGATGAGGATGACAATTAGTCTAGGCTCATATTTTACTTTTATTTCAATGTTAGTATGTTCATTGTTCATAGTTTGATACGCTATACTTGTAGCCTCATATGTAAAGGCTAATTTTGGATATATACTATATAGCTTTGTTTACAAAGGTTGTTTTTGGATATTACTAGTTGCATGAATGAAATGATATATACTTGGGTCCGTGAGTAAAATGTAAAGTTACATGTATGATTTAAATTTATCTGCAGCATTTATCATTTATCATTGGCAATGTTGATTGCAGCGAAATCTAATTAATAATTTATGGTTTATGTTTTATTATAATTATGTACTTGCTCATATATATATATATATATATATATATATATATATATATATATATATATATATATATCGTGTTTCTCCGTTTCCAAAATTTTGGGGGGTTGCGTTTCCAGCGTTTCCCCGTTTCTTGCAACTTAGGTGCAAACTGAATCCTCTGGAAAGGAAAAATAAAGAAACCGTGTGTGGAAACAAAGTCATCTATCACAACAATAAGAACAAAAGCAAGAAAGGGGGGAAAGATAAGCAGGCATTCATCATGGGAAGCTATTGAGAAGCATGTCCTAGATGACCCCATTGAAAAAACATTTGAAGGGTCATTGATTAAAGAACACATTGAAGATTCATCTCATGTCACAATAACAGAAAATATTGAAGATTTGGAGTATTCTCATGATTATTTCAGTGATGATGAGCAAAGATAAACTCCCTCTCAAACTCAAATTCGCCCTCAATCATCTCTAATGGAAAATGCGCCTCCCTAGGTCTAGTTTGGCTATAAAAGCAGGCCATTTCTTCATTGTAAAGCATCAAAATGTCAAACCTCTACTTGCATCTGTTGTAATTTTTTTATGACTATTGTTAATAAAAGGCTTTGGATCATAGTTACATATATCGTATCAACGAATATATCGCCGAGGGTCCGGAATGTAACTTTCGGCAGCAACGGCGAAAATATCGGAAAATATCGGCAAATGTCGTAAAGCATCAAAAAAATACAAAAATAACCATTTTTTCAGTGTTTTTAACATCTTAAGCAACAACAACATCAAATAAACACATTGCTACATAAATATGAAAATACAACTAATTTATAAGATGCATAAGATGTCAAATGGTGGATCATGATCACATATCGACTATAAACTGAAAATACTGAAATATGTTCCTGATGGAATGATAGAAAATCACATCAAATGATCAAAATAAATGTCTCTCAAGAGATGAATCATCATGACTCAGGAGGCATCTAGATACTACATAATACAATGATAAATAGTAGGAATCATCGATCCCCTCTACCCCTTTTATAGGCAAGGAGTGCCACTCTTCCTCTGGATGCAGTAGGGGGTCTTGTAGGTGCTTTGGATGAGTTAGGCGTCAAATTGGAAGCTTCAACTACTCGGGCTATGGTGGAAGGTCCAACTACTATACAATTTTGATGAAACATCCCATGTTTAATGAGTGAACGGTACATTTTTATTAAGGTCATGATAAAATATTTCAACAATCAATGCCACCAACATCAAGGTATAGAGAGGGGTTGATGTGCTTGATTAAATGCCAATCCCATACACTCATACTTGATAAAATCCAATGGAATTGTTGAAATCTTGAAATCCCGAAAACTATTAAGTTTGTTGAGTTCTAAATGGGATCTAAAATTCTACTTTTTGCATATGAAGTCCGATGAGGTTGGAACCACTCTCAAACATCTTGAAACAATTAATGGTAATGTTCAAAATTTAAGTAAAAGGATAGAAAATGAAAGTTAAGGAGAATGTCACTTTTACTTTAAGAATTTGATATTACCATTTATTACTTTAAGAATTTAATATATTTAGTTTTAATAACACTGCCAAAACTTAACCCATGGATTTATTTCTCAAATTTCATGCAAATTTTTTTAGCAGAGCAATATTTTCCAAAATATCCCGATATATTCCCCATATATCACGATATATTCAAAATGTAGAAAATGTTGCGATTTTTTAGTGGCGATATATAGCCAAGGGGAATGACTCGCGATATATCGCGATATGGCCGATATATGTAACTATGCTTTGGATGTGATTTATGTGTGAGATCTATAGATGTTTGGATGGAGTTTACTCTACATTAGTGAGGTAACTTGTATTGTTTTCATGCTTGCATATGTTTGGGATAAACTTGCTTTCGTAAGTGTTACGCTGCACCTGTACTCAGCACACCTTCAAGTCTGCCCCAGGGAGAGAGGGCCAATTTTTCAACCAAGGGGGTGTTATCGAGTAATGGTGGTCATGGTTGGGCCCTTTGTTCCTCCTTGAGGACTACTATGGCTTAATGGCACTGTTGATTGCCTTTTGCTGGGGTTTTTAACCTCAGGGTTGGTGCCCGAGGCTCCTAAGGGTTGACCATTAGGTCACATGGCTCATACCCTGTTTACAAGCTTTGGCGGCCTCTACTTCAGCTACAAGACATTCGTCTCCCTTCGCAACCACTTAGAACACCCTCCTGGCCCTTCAGTCAGTGGGTACCTACTCTCCCTAGGCTTATCCCCTCAGAGGAAGCCATCCTCCATGCTAGGCCTTTTTTCCATGCTTTAAGGAGGGCGTTGAGGGATTTTACAGCATTCTAGGGGTTAGATGGGGTTAGATGGGATTTTACAGCCTTTCGTTCGGAGTGATTCACTTATTTGAGCAGATTTTGGAACCTAGGAGTTCAAATACCCTAGGTAGCCTACCTTGAGCCTACATTATGGCTATATTTTATTATTATTTTGTTTTAATTTTAAGTTGAGATTTTATAATTGCAAATTGACATTTTAAAAGCATGTCAGCCTGGATATTATTTGTAAAAGTGAGTCTGAGATCATATGAATAGATCCCTTCACTTCATTTTTAAAACAAGACTCGTGGGATAAAACATTATGCATTTGTTCTACCCTTCTTACGGCTCTTTGGAGAGATGTGCCCCTCTTGATGGGAGATTTTTCTGGGTTATGCAAGCTTTTTCTCGGTGTTCTTCGGTGAAATTCTCTTGCAAGGTGATGCTTGGATTTGTTGGTTAAACACTAGCACATGGAGGTTTGGTTTCTTATCTCTTTGTTTGAATGTTGGTAGATGATGCATGTTCATGACTAAATGGTAGCCCTAGTGCTGCATTTTCTTATAGAATAGACCATTTCCAGCCTTCTTGTCACCTCATCAAGGCGAGTTGAATACACCTCCTTTTCTCCCAAATCTGTGGACAGAACATCTCACAATTGGAAACCCTAGTTTCTCAATTCCGGTAGAGAATAGGTCAGAGATGAAAATTTCTAGATCTAAAGTCTGCTTCCACAAATAGTTGTGCCCTACCAAGGCGAGTTGGAAAAAGATAAGAACAAGCCAATTTTGTGGGTTGACGGGCTAGATCCAAGAAGTCCCGTGTCTTGACCCGGCAATATTAGGTCAAAAAATGAAATTTTGCTAAACTAAATTTTGCCTCCACAAAAAGATGCGCCCTGGGAGGGCGAGTTGCTCTATGATCCTTTCAGGATGATCTGAGGTGGGAAACATTTCAAAACGTGGAGCCCTAGTTTCCAACAATGGCTTCTTTTAGTACCACTCTAATACCATGTTAGAATTTGATAGTTGCATAACCAGGATCACTAAAAGAAAGACAAAGCACAGAAACAAAACAATGTGGAGCTCGTTTAAACACAATGATCAATGATCATCTCCCAAGCATAGAGAAAACATTGTCTTCCTCAAGCTCTCCCTTCCAATAGAGATAAATTGTTTAGAGATAGAAGTACTTCTAGATCGTAGTAGCACAAACCCCAAGAAAGATAAAGAGAAACTCCTCCAAAGTGGAGAAACCCCATAAAACAATCTTTTACTGGAGTAGCAAACTTTCTCTTCCTTGGGCGAACTTGCCTTTTGTTGTATGTCTAAATGAGGTGTCCCTCCTATTTATAGTTTTTTCTAGGTGATTTTGACAAGGGCTGACCTAGTTGGTTTACTGGGGCAACTTGTTAAACAATAATAATAAATTACATTTTATTATTATTATTTATTCCTTTGTTGGGCCGACTTATGAGGTGATGCCTCACCTAGCTACTATAGCAACATGGACTAATAAGTGATGACCTTGGTTGCCCCACTAAGTAGTGCTCTCCTCCACAAGAGAAATCGATCTCTTCAAAGTCCAAGTGCCCCTGCTAGCAAAAACCAAACAAGAAATCTATGGAAATAATGTTGAACAAAAACACATGAATATGCATGTAAAACAAACTAGAAAGAAATCTTGTCAGAATGATAAACAAAATAACAAAAGATCACTCTCTTTTGCCAAGTCAAATTTCATTGATGAAGGGCATTTTCCCTCAAGTCGCTCTGTTAAAAAATAACGTGTTTATGCGTGCAAATCATTATCAATCCAAGCATTCACAAATGATAGATAGGTACAGGCAAAATCAGAAATCTCTCTTGTATTCAGTCCTAGAGCGAAAAATCCATTACAATAAGCCAACACTCTCTTAAATAGAGAGCTGCTATACAAAATCCCTAGCCCAAAATGATCAATGGCTAGGATCTAATCTCATCAAATCAGATCAACAGCTGCAAGAGTGTCGGACAAATACATCATGAGTAAAGAATGGGGTCATGATCATGGATACACCCTCCCTAAGCAAGTATATGGTACAAATATAATCAAGTGATGGGATGAGGGGATCGCCCAGGGGCTAAAGTCTCCCTAAGGAGCCCCCCTTACAATACATGTGAAGTATATCACTGAAACATAACAAAGGTATCCGACTAATGCACCCCCATGCAACAAGTGTGCCCTCTCTAGGAGTAAGATAGATGTGTGGGCCCAACTCTCTCAATGATCATGCAATACAAACTCAAAACCATAGTATTATGTCATAACAATAATCCAAGTCCCAAGTTGCCCCACATTTGCCACTTTGATAATATTTACTAAGTCAATGGTCACTTGGTCATTTTAATTTTTGCTGGTATATATGGCTGAAGCTGAAATATGCAAAAAATAGCCACTTCCCTTGCCCGAATGCCCGAACCAGTTGTGCCAATGAATTTGTATACCCTAAATTCACTTTTTGTGATCACAAGAACCACTAAAATCCATCAAATATGCTCTATGTAGCCCAATCTATGCCAAACTAAACAAAACATGACCCTAGTGACTGATAATAAATAAAAATCCCACCAACCAGGCCACATCATGACGAACTAAAGCATGCAATCATGTATGGGATCCATGTGAATGCTAAAAACCAAAAATCAAACGTTCGGATCCAAAATTCCTGGAACCCTGTTTTTGGCTTGGTCAAACTAGTTTGATGAAGTCAAACTAGTCAAATAATGGAAAAACTGAAGCTATGAAGTCCTGCAATCACAAAAGGATGTGAATATGGTCCCTTATTTATGTTAGTAGGCTAACTAAAACAATAAGCAACATGCTATAATCATCATGTAGTACAAAAGAAACCAGGCATAAGCTAGAACAGACTTGTTACATTTTCAAGAAGCCTCCAATGTATGCACACTTATTGTCTTGGTCATCTTGCTAGCCATGGGTGAGGTGATTAAACAAGCTCAAGGCAGAAAAGAGGACTTGTACTTTGATATTGAGATCCTTTGGACAAGAAGGGGAATACAGGGGCCACGGTGACATAAACATGTTAGAGAACAATAAGGGATGGCATTGTCTCACAAATGGGATAGAGCGCTTAGGCAGCCAACACTAGACTCTAGCAAAGTGCTCTGCAGCTCACATCCAATCTTGTCTCAAGCTTCGTGAGGATCTTTTCTAGAACCCCTGTGATGAGTTCTCAGGGGACTATAATGCGGTGAGGTTCTAGGGGACACTTAGAATTAGCTCTCCCTTACTCCATATCATGTCCCAACCCTTAGGCTCCATGATGAATAATCATTACATTTATTTCATTTATGTGACCAAGCAGTCATTTAGATTTAGCATTTCTTTCTCATTTGCTTGGTCTTTTTCGCTTTCATTTCATATTAGCCTTCTTGGCTTGATTTTAAACTTTTATCCCTTTTGGCTTACACTTTACTTTCTTTGGATACAACATGATACACATATATAATGTCATGATGGCAGTAGCACTTGCTTTGAGGACTAGTGGGATGACACCCAGTGGAAAGCACAACTCCACTCGCCACTACAACATCAAGGGCAATTGACAAGAAGTAGATCCACGGTTGAAGCTATACCCCCACACACTTCAGAGCCGAGACACAAGTAACATGGGGTCCATCATACATAGGGGTCAAAGGGGGATGTCCTCTAGATCACATGTCTCAATCCAAGTCAAGGTAAGGATCCAGTATGAATGGGTCAAATGGGTGGAGATAGTGAAAGGTGATGCCAAGGCTAGCAACAAGACAAAAATTACCAAGTTTATACCAAAGGTGGGAAAGGAACCAGTGTGCATACATAAGAGCCTTGCAATCATGGTAACATGACTACTCCAATAGTCAACCTATGATAAGAACAAATAAAACATAGGATCACTCAGAAAGTCAGCTAATGTCAAGTCGAACTACTAACATAAATAAAAGAGACAAAACACAACATCTATGTGCAACCATGTACCTTCTCTGCCATATAACCACTCTGCTGCATGAATCTGGATGATGATCTCTGGCAAGGATGGGCAAGGGAAAAACCAACACTGCTCTCTACTTCTATCCAAGTGAACCATGACCTAGCAAACCTCATGTCCATGGGATCATGTGGGAACAACTGTGACATGGAAGCCTGTAACATGCCCTAAATGATGTCTGAGACTACGGCACACTGTGGATAATCAATGTCTCATAGCTCTGTTCATGCTCATCTAAGGATTGGCTCTATGCTCTGGTACAGGATCAGCATCATGGTAGCCCAGCTAACATGGACATGACAACAGTTCTAAGAAGCAGGACGCGGGAGCGAGGAGATGCACATTCGGGATGCGTGGAGACTCTTGTCTCCTTTCACACACCTAGGGGGGAACGTGGCAAAAATCTTCAAGCCACTCGGTGTGTCCTTAGGGGTAAGTCTCGAGTCAAGGTTGTCAACTTGATCTTGACTCCTCCGTTAAGGCCAACTCCTAATCGAAGCCAAAGGGGGTAGACCCTATTAGTTTCTAAGGTTGTTAAGGCTTAGTGTGATGATGATTAAGTTACTTAGGAGTTTGATGAGAAAACATACTTGAACAAGATATTGCAACAATATATGTTAAACAACAGCAAATAGATTAACTTAACGCATGATAAATCATATAGAGCAAAAGATTGTATAATGATAATAGTAAATACCAATGCCAAGAATGGAGTCCAAAATAAGAAAGTGTTGTTGTATTGTTGGGATGTGTTGCAAATGCTCTGGGTCAATTTTAAATTAATATGGAAGATGAGTGGATTAAATTAGGGCGAAGGGAACTCCAAACATACCCGAAAGTACGAGGAGTATGTCCAAAACCCTTATCCGATGCAGTTCCATGCGAAGAACATGTGGGCTAGGTTGACGTCTCTAAGACGTGTCCAACACTACACTAACAAGAGTGTAGCCTGACAATGTCTCAAGGTCACTACCCAGTTGTTCCCGCTTCCTCTGTGAACTTTCCCCGCAACAAATCACGTCGAGGCGTTTGATTTTCGCCATGGGATGTTAATTGAGATGTAAAAACTAATTAAACTAGTCACCTACATTGCTTTTGATGCAACCAACTGATAGGTCGAACCGCAACAATGCAGAGATACACAACAGAGCCTCAGTAATTTTTAAGGATGTTAACTTTGTAGTGTGTTTGGTTGTTTATTAAAATCCCCAAGAATCTCGTTCATGCTAAAACCCTAGTCGGGAGAGCAAGGGGTGTAAATTTACGAAAAAGTAAAGAACAATACAAGAAAAAGGAAATAAGTAAATGTTTTCTAATTAGTCCTACCACGCATCTCTTTTCCCTTTCAGGTAACTCAGAAAGTCGTGGGATTAGTATTGTATTACTTTAACAGAACAAATTGCAACATCTATCAAAGTATACTAGCCTGCATAAAGAAATTAAACTAAAAAAGAAGGAAATCACAAAAAAAGGACATAGATGCGGATCCCCCCTGGAGGATGGGGAGTGAGCTCTAAAGAGGCTACTCATGATCATTTTATAAATCTCGGTTACAATGCTTGATGAGAAATGCTCTTTGGTTCTTGTTATCTGGGATCTAAAAGCTTACAAAATATCGGAAAAGGAACCATGGAAATAGGGGGAACACTTGGGAAGCTTCGGATGGCCCAAAAATCAAATTTTGGGCAACGTTTCCTTCTCTTTTTTGGTGGACCTGCTAAAAACCAGCAAGCATATGTTAGTCAAATGTGCCCAAAAACACTTTGGAAGTGTCTTTGGACAACCCACAAAAATTTGGTAAAAAGGTGCTAAGTTAAACTACGAAAAAATGCGAAAATTTAACCGAGGAAAGAAAGCTTTCCTTGGGATCTTGGCTTGGTTTTTGGGGCAGCCAATAACAGTAAGCACTTCGATTTGCAAGATTTAACTTTAAACTTAAAGAAAGGCTACTCACTTAAACAAGCTTTAGATCTATTTTTAAAATAACTTGTAAAAATGAAAAACTTTCTTCAAACTAGATCTAGTTTTAAGAAAAAGACTTGAATCCTTTTAAATGAATCATCGAGATCTAGTTTTAAGAAAAAGACTTGAATCCTTATGCATGTAACTCTTATGTATTCAGATCTAGGAAAGATATTAGCTTATAGACAGCAGATCTAAGATATAAGAAGAAAGTAACCAAGGAAAGCAGTGATTTAAAAGGAGAAAGAGTGAAAGAGGTGGCTTGGTGCTCAAATGATCAACCGTGGAGCTTTCCGGTGGAATGTCGAAGGACTATGCCTTGTATGTGTTGGAGAAAATGAAGAAGCAAACTAGATCAACGCTTTCTCCAAACTCCGATACCTGCAACTAATCAAAGGCTTGCCAAGATGCTTGTGAGATCCAATTAATACATATATAGAGAGATTAAAATGACATGCAGATAAACTTATTAGACATGTAAGATTGAAGATGTTATTAAAGGTCCTCTTCACTGTACCATGATAGAAACTACTAAAGACTTGAAATATCCTCAGGATTGTTTCTGCGAGGACGATTACATTTGTATTCTAGATTTACCTCAAGAAGAAACCATCACAAGAACTTATAAAGATAATTATGATGAGGTCTATATGGTGTATGATGATACTCCTCCATGTTTTCCTCATGGTGATGAGAGTTAGGAAAGTTCATTCCCTTGTAACATTTTTGAAACCAGATATTCTGAAGAAGAATATGGTGAACATGAGGATGAGTATATCTAGGAATGTGATGCCATGGATGAGAATTCCCCCATATTTGACAAAGGTATGGATGATGATTATTGGGCATACATTAAGAAGCCCATTTTTTATGTATCGAGAGAAGGGAGTGTAGATTTGGAGACCTTTGGAGATCTTGGTATGGAAGAGAATCATGTAGAGTTCTCATATGATCATTCAAAATCACACACAAGTGTTAGCAGTAAAGACCTGGGAAAGAGTGGATTGAAGAGTTAGATTCGATTCAGCCGATGGAATGTCAGTTTCAGCCTACATATTACATTCAGAGGTTCCTCATGATTTGGAGCAGCCTAGGGCTTACACAGAGAGTTATCAGCCGATAAGCCCTTTTGATATGCATGATGGAGTTGTTGATCTTCCTCATCATATAGATATCTACATTAGCCCTATCTAGGTTTGGATAGAAGAAGCTTGCAAAAGCACATGCCTGTTTGCAAGGCAGTTTGATGAAGTTCTACATACCTATGATTTCCCGTCTGGCCCGCCCCTCCTAAATATCCGCGCAGGTTTGCATTTTCTATTAAAGATATCCTTGTTTTGGCTGGTAACCAAACACAACGGAAAATTTTCAAATTTTGATAAAATGTTAAGGTGGTTACATTGGATTTTTCATTTTACTTAACATTTTGATTATGATATGCTTAAAGTAGGAAAATAAGCCACTTAAAGTGAGCATTTACCCTTTTTGCATTTCTTTTGTGTACTTAGGAATAAATAACCTTTTATTTGATTAAGTTTTTGTTTTCCACATTCTTGAATAAATGCAACTTATGATTCATTTGCTTTTTATATAAAACTTGTGCCACTAAGGTTTTCTTGTCAAGTTGAGATGTTTTTACAAGTTATATAAACCAGAGATTATGGTGTTCTCGTATCCTCTCCTTGCCCTATGACCAGATCGAGCACACGTCCCGCAGTTGGAGCCAGATGTTACCACCTAAGTTGTACTTGGTGGCTTTTTTCAAGCGAGTCGACGAAGTGGAACAAGTATACTTGTTCATTCTTCAGAGTTCAGAAGTCCGCTAGGCTTTTTCTGGGAGTCTGTTGAAAAGATTTTGTAACATGTTCATACCCCTTGGGGAAATTGTAAAAAATGTGCTAGCATGGTCAATTTTTATAAAAGGCTCGGCTTCCTAAAGTTAGGCATCAAGCCGACTAGCCCAGAGTGTTTTTTCCTTCGGTAATTATTGGTTGTTGAACAAACAACTAATAATTTATGAGTTCACACCTCCAAAGTTGGGGTAGTCGTCTTGGTGGTTAGGCCTTATGAGGTTATTATAACCTCTGTGTCAGTGTTTTTAAACATGCTAGGCATTCATATTGACTCGTATGGACATGTGCTAGGTCCCCCTAGAGTTTCGATTGATTTCGATAAAAAGATTTTTTTCCCGTTTTTTAAGCAATTTTTTAATGGTTTAATTAAAAAACTTGTAAATGGCATAAAAACTTGATTCAGTGGCGGAATTTGGCGTGGGGATGCTTGTTTTGACACTAGCATACTCTTTACCCCAGGACCCATTTTTCATACATTCTAAGTGACCAAAAAGTCCTGAAAGACATTATTTCGCTATCAGAGCATCAAAGTAACACTTAAATGCCAAAAGTGCATCATTTTGGCACAAGTCAAAATAGTGGAAAAGTCAAAATTAGACTTTGGGTGGCATGGCAAGTTTGTCTCCCACATAAGGCAATCTCATCACTTATTGAAGCGTCATGCTGTGATAATATTTGGAGGCTAGCGGATTTAATTTAATTTATATGGTTCGTCCTCTTCCTCACATGAAGGGTGGCCCACGCTAATTAATTGGCAATGGGGTGAATTAATTGGCGATGGGAGTGGATTGAATGACTACCTCATCATGTAGTGAAGGCGACACTTCTAAGTGAGTTTGGATTGCATGAGTTGTTTCAAAAATCATTATTCGCCTTCATCTCATGTCAAGATGGCCCACGCTTAGTGATTGGCGACTTGCTTGATTGGATGGCGGATTCATCAAGGGAAAGTTTTGAGTGGTTTAAAAGGATGATAAACATTGTGGTTAAGGTTGATTGGAAGAGGTGGCGACTTCATGGATGTCCCTTTCCTCTTATGATAGACGTCATGGGTTTGTGACATCCATTTGATTAAATGTGTTGGTTGTTTTGGTAAAGAGCGCATCTCTCTTGGAGATGTGGCACCCCGTCCTTGGATTCATTCCAATCTAGATCCACAATCAACTCCATAACTCGACTTCTCTCTTCAGTTATCTCCCAGTCATGAAAGTGTTGATGAAATTGTCATTGATGCCAACATGGACTTGCAGTGGCCCCACAAGATGTCATTGATGCCACCACCTTGCTGAAGATGTTGAAGAAGTCCCTGGAAATGGTCCCTCTTGTGAGCTTGATGAAGCATTGAAGTGTCTTAAAGAAGCCTTGAAAATGCTTTTGAAGAAGTCCACTAAGGACACCCTTGCTTATGGTAAGAAAGGGTTTGTGTGAAAAATAAAAATATTATATTTATTTTTGTGATGTCGGCTTCAAATAAAAATGAGATCATGTCGGCTCAACATGAGGTCAGGTCGGCTTCAAATAAAAATGAGGTCATAAAAAAAAATATATATATATATATATATAAAATATTGTTTTATAGTATGTCGGCCCCATTAAAAATAATAATAAAATACAAGTCGGCTCAGCAAAATATGGAGGAGAAATTAGTATAAATACCCTCTCAAAGTTTTCATTTTGGCTATGGAAATTTCGGAGGAGCTCTGTGATTTTTACTGAGGCAGCCACAGCCTCACTGAGGAGAATTTCAGGTACTGTAGCAGCTACAGTAGACAGGAAATTTTTTTAAGTTTTTTTTATCTCTGTAATTTCGTGGGAGCAGTCAAGACAATTGTTTTTGGTGTTTTCTGTAGCAGTTTGAAGAAAATTTCGGGAGAAAAAGATGATGAGCAGCAAGAATTGACCATTAGATTGATGAGCAGGGTTTTCACAGTCCACACACTACAGTCCCGAGTTTCATTAATTTGCAGCAGTTTGTTTTTCTTTTGAAAGCCCTAACTCAGGACCGAGGGCTACATCAGCTTGAAGTTCATTTTTGGGAAGAGGTTGACAGTTTGAACAAGGATGCAGGCTCACTGACTGAGCTGTCTTTTGTTCCTATTAGGAGCAGTCAAAATCGGGCAGCTAACAGCAGTGGTTTACCAACACAAGTCCTCAAACATACATTCAACAATAAAATGAAGAGCTCGCTGATTGACTGAACTGAGGCAGCGAATTTTTGCAGCAGTCCCGAACTTCTTTAACAGGTCTGAGACCCAAATTGGGTTAAACCAGCAATGAAGAAGAGTGTGTTTGAACTGTCAGTGGATGCATCTAGATCTGGGCCGTGACTCTTGTGGGATGCTAGATCTGAACCGTCACTTTTGTGAGCTGCTAGATCTAAACCACCTTCTCTGGGCTGATAGGACTATGCCACAACTGTTCATCCTGCTAAGTGGTAGCTGTGTTCTTACTGAGGCAGACCATGACTTGTTTGGGCCTTTTGCTTGAGCCTGTTTGCATAAGCTGTGACCTCTGCTACACTGTTTGAGGTCTGAGAGAATCCTGAGTTTTGTGTAGTATGCAATCTGAGTTATATGGCTGTGTATACTACCTTATGATCCAAGGCATGTGATGATTTTGGCCTATGTATGTTCATAGTCTTATCTTGCAAGGAAAAATTCATTGTGATCAAGGGTTTGTTGCATGATATAGATTTTGACCTATGTTATCTGATGACTCTATTTTGAATGGCAAAATCTTTGAGATCCAAGAAATTTAGTCTTGAATTCACCCTATGTACATGACAGAGAATCAGCCTATAATTGCATGACCTTGTGACAGAATTCAACTCATATGCTTGACAGAAATTCAGCCCATACAGAGACAGAAAATCAGCCCATGCTATATGATGCTATGCTCACGGTTATGACAGAAATTTGTGCTAGTTTGACAAAGTCCTAAGTTTGTTTAAGGACATCTCAAGGTAAGTTGTAGCAACAAAAAAAAAACTGATGGTACAGCAGAGTTTGTATGGCATAAAGTATGATCATGGTTTTGTGACAATATTGATAATGCTACAGCAGTGACAGTGTGTGATAGTTGCAGCAAAGGACCTGATTTTTTATGACTAGCAGACAGTGACTTGTGGAGATTTTCGGTGGTCAACTGAGACCCACAGAGATGGTTTTGGTTTGAGTTCTTTACCAGCCCATGCAAACTGTCCACATGTACAGCAGCAGACATATACAAGCTTTGACATATGAGGTATGATAAAAATACTGTTCAATGTTGGTACAATGAGTGGCACATACAGTGGTAAATGTTAAGTTATGATAGGATGATATGATGATAACCCTAGCAATAGTGAATACAGTGATGTTTGTATCTATGATGAAGTTTGTATCTACAGTGATGGTGAGATGATGATAGAATGATGGTGTTCACCAAGTGAATACAGTGATAGGTTGGCTTATAAAATAGTTCTTTGACAGTCCACGCTTGAAGTCTTTGACAGTCCAAAATTGAAGAATTGATAGACTGAGTTGTATCCTACATCAAAAGAAGTGTTAAGTAACAAGTGATATAACAGTCACTTGTGTGAATTGTGATTGAGAGTGATGTTTGATATGAAAGATATGAAGTGACAGTTGACAGTGCAAATTGACATGATTGACAGCTCTTTGAAGACTTTGACAGTCTCTTTTGTGAAAAATATTGAAGTATACAGTGGTATACAGTACAATTAGGTTGAAGATGACATGATACTGATACAAGTGGCATATACGAAGTAATGATGATATGTAAGTGAAGTTAATGATGCTGTGCATACAGTGGTAACATATAAACAGTGACCTGCATTGTGATGTTGATGACATAAATGAAGAATTGCCAGGACAGAATGCTTTGGGACACAGACATTGTGAAGATTGTGAATTGCTAATATTTCTTCGAGGACAGTATGTGCTTGGACAATGATGTGTTGAATTACTGATATCATTTTTGAATGCTTTGTATAAGGTGTTATACACAGGCCTGATGAATCAATATTGACAGCTGCAAATAAACATTGATGGGTATGCTACTGACTTGATGACTCAGAAGTGTATTGAGGAGCTGTGATTGATGGTTGATGTGCACAGATGTTTGAGCAGAGATTGAGACTATGACCAGCAGCAAAGATGATGAGCCAAGATGATGAGCAGCATTGATGAGCAGAAAAGATGAGCAGAGATTAATGAGCAGCAGTGAGTAGTGGTGCAGCAGAGTAGGTGTTGATGAACAGAGAAGATTGAGAAGTGTGTTGCAGCAGTGTTAATGAGAGTGATGAGCATCAAGATGATCAACAGTATTGATCAGCAGCAGAACAGATTGAAGAAACAGATGATGTTGATTTGACAGTGAGCTTTAATTGTAAAAGCAAGCTTGACTTGCATTTGAGGTTAGGATACCTCAAACCCTTCTTAGCAGGGTCTAAGAAAACCAGGCAGGGTCCTGGATGCAGAGCAGGTGCTCTATGTATCAGTAGGTGCTGATTTTGCCTAACGGTTGTAGCTGGACCAAAACTAATATAAAAAGATTACAAATTTATATGGTGTTGTGTTCTTTTGTGTTATGGTTCTTTATGAATGAAATGATGAAGTGAAAGATGTTTATGAAATGATTATGGTAGAGTAATGGAATGATGAACTGGTAGCTAACTGTGATAAGCTAAGAAAAGTTTAAATTGGCTTCACACTGATTCACCCCCCCCCCCTCTCAGTGTCTACAGAAAGTGCCCCCCTGGGTCTCTCATTTTCTATTTAAGCAAGTCACTTCTCCATTGTAGAGGATGGGAAGGTGGAACCTCTGCTTAATTGCATTGTAACTATTGTAAAGTATTTTTCATTGAATGAATAAAGGCTTTGTAGGCAAATCGATGTGTGGATCTCTCGTGTGTGGATGATAATGTTTTTATGATCTAATGAGGTATAATTGTATTGTTTACAAGCTTGCACTATAAACTCTTTGGTTATTTATCTGGCTTTTGAAGGAGAAGTATTTCTTAGTAAGGTAGAGTAGTGTGATTGTTCATCCATTAATTTTCTGTTAAGTTGCATTAGAGACATTAGACGGACATGTTTATTTAATGAGAAATGCATGTTTTCTGAAGTTTCTATTGTAGTTTACACCAGGTGCTTTTAATCCTTTGTTGTGCAAGTGTTGTGAGATTACAGGATATCTAGTTTGGAGAGCATGTTGAGCATGTCGACATCCTCACATCTTCAAACATATTTCTAAGAATGATTAGTCCCTCTAATTCCCACCCCATTGCCCAATTTCAACGGTTGTTTGTCTTCACCCTTCTCATCTTCTAAAGTTTGATATCCTTGGTTACTAGTTCGATTTTTATTTTAGATCTATAATTTCATGCAATAATATAAGTAGATATGAGTAGCTGGCTAGATCTAAGTAGTTTACAATTAAACTCTCAAAGTCTAGATCTAGTTAGAGTTGATCTATCGTTTTTAATAAGTCCTTTTTCAAGTAAAATCTAAAGTTAAGTAAGGGTAGTTTGATTCAAGAGTTTAAAGATTCATACTTGGCATATAGTGCTTGAGATTTGCTTGCCAAATCTTTTCAAGAAGGAAAACAAAGATCCTAAGAAGACAAGCTTCCTAACTTGCCATACCTAGTCATTTTCAGCTAGTTTTACTAGAGTTCTTTTTTAGATTTTTTTTGTAGATTTTCCCAAGACACTCTTAAAGTGTTTTTGGGTGTCTTTCACATTCTTTCATCGATGTTTTTTGTAGGTTTACAATAAAAGAGGAGGAAACTCTTGAGAATTTTCGCAAAAATCAAGAAAAAGAAGACAAACGAAGCTTACCTTCGCATAAAAATTGATTCTTTCACAAGTTGTAAGCCTTTGGATCCAAAGTATAAGGACCAAAGTGCACTTTCATTTCATGTTTGTAAGATTGTAATAAGGTTTGAGTAGGCTCATTTTGGTGGTTTTTATGTTGCTAGTGTAATTTTGCTGCTTTCTTTCTCTCTTTCACTATTTCAGTCTTTTATTCAAGTTTGCAACATTAATCTGAATACTTACCCATTGCGCTATACCGAAGTACCATAAGGGAAATGATGAGCATTGTAGTAGTTAAAAAACTTCATTCTTTTATGCACTGTTGAGTTTAAAATAAACCCCCTCGCTTTCCTGAGTACAGGTTCATCGATAAGGGCTTGCCCGAATACTGAATCTGGAAAGAGACTTTTGGGATTTACCTTTTTTCCTAAATCAGAAAACCAGTCTCAAAAACATTTAAAACATTTAAGGCCTTCACCCTCGTCTGCTCTACTTCCACTACAGCTTCGTCTGATCACATGGTAGTATCAGAAAGGGATTCAAGTGACTAGCTTAATTAGTTTCTACTTCCAAATTAATCTCCCCAGGCAAAACTCCAACGCCTCGAATTGATCCGTTGCGGTGGCAAAATCCACAAAGGAAGCGGGAACAACTGGGCAGTGACCTCAAGACACCATTACGCTACTCCCTTGTTGGTGTAGTGTTGAACACATCTAAGAGACTCCAACCAACCAACATATACCTTGCGGGAAGCCGTATCGAATAAAGGTTTTGGGCATACTCCTTGTACCTTCAGGTATATTGGGAGTCCCCACCCCTAAGTTAATTCAGATCATTACCACATTGATAAAACTAACCAAGAATTTACCCATTCCTTAATCAATTCATTTAATAATCTAAGATTTACCAACCAAGTCAATGCAATACTTTCACTGAGACTACACTAGCAACCCATATTTGCAAAGCATTCTTCATTATGGCACTAATCTATTATGTTATATCTTGCATAAATTAATTCCGCAAGGTGTGATTGAATATTGTGTATCTAATTTGAGTTAAAGTGTTGCTGAAGTAAATCTTGTTTGCAGTAATTGGTAGTCTTTAATTTCATCCATTTCATATTAAAACTCCTAGAAAATTTGTGTTTCTTGCTTTTGTAGTTAGAAACAAAATTCGACTTTTCTTTATTAGGGTCCACCCCCCTTGGCTTCACTAGGAATTGGCCTAGACGGAGGAGTCGAGTATCAGGCGACAGCACTTGGCTCGAGGTTGCCCCCAAGCTCGCACCCAGTGGCTTGAAGATTTCTGCCATGTTACCCGAGGTGCGAATTAGGTGGCAACAGAGGGGACGTCGAGGTCATAAAAATTCTCAAAATATGAAAAACATAAATTCCAACTATAACAATTCATCCCATACAAATTAGTAAATTACTAAATACTAGATTCATCATTGTGCAATCATGTAACATAAATCAAAATCTGATAAACTAATAATGCAAACACATTACACGATTCATCATGATTCGGATGTTTGCCAAAGGTTCACATTTTTCTGTGGGACACTAGGAAGGCTCGTCTGAGGTCCGGAGTTCCGTGCAGGACGCTAGGAAGTCCCCTCAAGTTTTGTCATGGAGAAATAAAGTTCGTTGCATGCTGAAACGTTTCCCTGTGTGTTTCATCGAGTTTTGCCCAAAGCAAAACATCCAGAAATATTTTGTTTATGGTTTCGTCCTCCACGGGACGCAAGAAATGTAGAAATGTGTCTCCGACCCTATAGAGTGTGTCCCCATGGAACACTACTTTTAACTCTTCACAATCTTAAGAATAATATGAATGGAGCTTACTCAAAGGTGCATGTGGAACCATCTAGTGGAGCGCGCCACCGAGAGAAATGTGCCAAGAAGATGAGGTCAAAAGGTACGTGGACATGTGAATTAGCCTAAATGGCGAATAAGTGTGGATGGATATGATCAAAAAGACGAGGGTGCATGCATCAGCATAACTATCCTCTCAAAAAAAGCACAACCTCAACCACCTTATCAACATGTGTGCCAAGAGATAAGGAGGGCTTAAAAGATACCCAACAAATTTATAAAGGGGGTAACAATCAAACAAAGAAAATACAAAAAAGGGGAAAAACAAAATCCATACTCCAGGAATAAAAAGAATTATCCCCGGCAACGGCGCCAGAGAATGTTGTCACCTTTCACACACTAGGGGGAACGTGGCAGAAATCTTCAAGCCACTCAGTGTGTCCTTGCGGGAAAGTCTCGAGTAGAGGTTGTCACCTTGTTCTTAACTCCTCTGTTTAGGCCAACTCCTAATAGAAGCCAAGGGGGGTAGACCCTTTTAATTTCTAAGGTTGTTAAGGCTTAGTGAAATGATTTGTGATCGAGTGAGTTATTTAGGAGTTTTGAAGCAAAAACTAAAACAAGTTATTGCAATAAGAATTGTAAGCACTACAACATATAGATTATCTTAACACATGATAAATAAATGATATTGAAGCAAATGATTGTATGATATAAATAAAATACCGGTGCCAATAATGGAGTCGAAATAAGATAGTGTTGTTGTAGTGCTGAGAAATGTATTGCAAATGCTCTTGGTCAGTTTTAGATTATTGTGGATAAATGAGTGAATTAGATTAAGGGGAAAGGGAACTCCAAATATACCTGACGGTACACGAAGTATGTCCAAACCTTGTCCAATGCAGTTCTACGCGAAGAATATGTGGGCTAAATCGGAGTCTTTGGGATGTGTCCAACACTAGACCAACAAGAGTGTAGTATAACAGTATCCCGAAGTCACTATGCAGTTGTTCCCACTTCCTCTATGAACTTTTCCCGCAACAGATTAAATTGAGGTATTGGATCTTCGCCTGTTCAAAGGGGGAGTTGATTTTATTACGATGAGTTTTTATTAGATGTGAAACTTATTTCAATGCAATAAACCTTGTTTCCGAGTATCCCAAAGCTCTGACAAGCCTGCAATGGGTAGAGCATGCATGGATGTTTGTACAGAAGTTTGTTCCAATTTAAGATTGTGAAAGCTAAAAAAAGGTAAAATGTGACTTAATTACTACAGCCAAGAGTCTCTTTCTGGTCCAGTACTCGAGAAAGCCCTTGTCCGTGAACCGTAATCAAAAAAGCAATGTTGGGTTAGTATTCGATTACGTTTACAAAAATCTAAAGAAAAATCAATCTAACTAAACCATAACTACTCTAAAGCAATAATGATACAGAAAGAACATAAAGCAAACCATCAAGGGGACGACATGAATCCCCTAGGGGGGATGGGGTTGTTGAAAAACCTTGTCTCACAGCTAGCTGGTTTAATGAACAATTTCTATGAATTTCTTGAACAATTTAAACACACTGTAAACAATTAACAGGCTGTAAATAAACACA
>LPNX010297191.1:559801-579153 GCA_001517045.1 Pseudotsuga menziesii | reverse complement strand
TGCATTTTCCACTTCTTCATCAACAGCTTCTAATTGTTCCTTGATTTGAGAAACCCTTGTGAAGTATGAATGGATAGTTTCTGCATTCTGAATCTTCACATTCTTTCACTGGTTCCTCAAGGTCATCTTCCGATTGATGTTCTTTCCTTCAAACAATTTGGTTAGGGCATCAAACATAGATTTAGGTGTCTTGAGAGAGGACACCTGAGGGATAAGATGATCCTTAATAGAATCAGCAATGATCCTCTTTGCCATAACCATCTTCTTCTTATGAAGAGCTTTTTCCTCATCTCCCTCTGGAACTGGAACCTCCTCATGAATGTAGGAGTCTAATTCATTCTCTTCCAGGACTAGGGAGATTCTATACTTCCAAGCTCGGAAATTATCAGCCCCCTCAAGCTTTTCATCAAGCTTGGTATGATGAGACATCTTTAAATAAGAACCTCAAATGGAAATACAAAAGATTTTAGATCTTACCAGGTTCAAGATGTCAAATCTGAAGCTTGGGCTGAAATCCCGCAGAGCTGGTTCAGGAGCAACTACGGTTTTGCTTTTCTGGAGTTCTATCCACCCAAAAGCTTTCAAACTTGTTCCTAACTTCGATTTTGAATAGGATAACAATCCAGCCTTGGTCCCACTGAAAAATTCTTCTTCAATAAAAAGCCCTAATTTCCGGCCCCAGTGATAGGTCCAAAACTGAAAATCCTCCGAATTGAATTCTGTTTCCACAGAAAGATGCGCCCTAGTGAGGAGAGTAAGTCCACCTTACTTTTGCTGAAAAATAGTGGAGAAAGATCCACAAACAAGGAAGCCCTAGCTTCCGCAGCTGCACAGTGTCTTCTTCTCAGGTTAGCTCTGATACCATGTTAGTTTTTCAACATTTAAGTTAGCATTATAACAAGATCTTTTCACTGAGAGAATAACAAGCACAGCATTCACATAAGCACATCACAGGAGACAAGAGACACAAAGATTTTAGGAGGGGAAACCATAAATGGAGAAAACCCCTCAACTTCCTCTAAGATAGTATCACCACAAGATGTGAACCCAAAACAGTAAGATGACTTCCCTTCACAATAGCAGCCTTCTGTCTTCTGTCAAGCACAAGAATTTCCTTCTCCAAAAGTGCGCCACACTTGAGAGAGCAAGAGAGCTAAGTCACAAGTGATAAATAGAGAGACACACAATCTCTATTTATATTAGTCCGTTCACTTAAGTTGCCATTTCACACGTAGGCTCAACCCTAATAATTACTACTCGAGCCTACACCTTAATTAGTGTATAATAACTCAAGTGCCCCTAAACTGTGGGGACTTACCTAATGAATTGATATGACTTGTTTACATTATTAATCCTCCCGATCGGAACATCGGGGCATGACCACATGACTCAAATACATAATAGAAACATCCCGGAATAAACATCGGGTTACAATAATATAAAATACATAGAAGAATACATTCCAAAGTTACATATACATCAACACGATCATGCTGATCTCTCCTCCGAAAGCTTTCCGGAAGATTGATGTGATTCCTCTTAAGGAGAGAGGTTGCTTCATCAAGATTCTTCTTCATGTAGGCATATTCAGGGTGGAAGCCCTTCCCGCAATAAGAACACTTGACTTTTTCCTTGCCATTGTGCCCTTTTCCTTTGTTCTTCCTTGAGCTGGAAGACTCATCATGTTGCGGATTTTCAACTCTAGGTTTAGGAGCATCAAATTTAGTTTTTTGATTATTTTGCTACTTTCCTTTACCCTTCAGATCTTTGGGCTTCGAGACATGGACGGATTGATCACGGGAAAATTGGATGATCCCCATCTAGACAAGCTTGTCATGTTCACTTGTTAGGGACTCAATGAAGGCATTGAGTGTAGGCATCTTCCATCCAGGGGTTGTGAGCTTCCCCGCATAGAATGTAGAAACAAAAACTGAATAATCAGCCCCAATTTTGGAGAGTATGGTGAGGATGATATGATCATCCTCCTTCTCCACTTTGCATTGCTTCAAGAGTAAAACAATATGCTTGAACTTTGTGAAGAAATCATTCAGAGTCTCGAAATTGGAGGGTTGGAGAGACATGAGTTCATTTTTGAGCTGGTAAACCCTCAAGTCATCATGCTTTCCATATAGAGTCTCCAATTTGTCCCATGCTTCTTTCGGAGTCTTCAAATTCGTAATATGGAAGAGAAGGTCTTGGGAAATAGAGAGGCACAAGAAACTGAAGGCTTCATCCTTCTTGTTCAAGAATCTTGATTTTTCTATGGCGGATCCAGGCTCAACTTCAGTGTCCATGGTGACTCTAAAAAGTCCTTTGGAGCGCAGCTGAATCTCCATATCACTTTTCCATGAGTGGAAATTGTATGGAGTCAAGAGATCTACTGAGGAGACCATATGGATGTGCTGGAGTAAATGCTTCACCTATAGAAACCTGAAAATCAAAATAGAAAGGTCAATGTAAGGTCGGACAACCTGCACATTCTAGGCTTTCATCACACCCAGCATAGTCAAGCAAGCAAGCTTGATCAACAAGTTCTTTACTTGGGGTATTAAGTGGTAAGCCTTGGATTTTGGTGCAGTGATGGATTTTTGAGCTATTGCTCAAATTTCATGCAGAAATCTGTCAAAAAGCTTGTTTTTGAGAGATAGAGCTTCATCTCGCCGTAAGATCTGACACCATATTAATATTTTCTATTGATCTAGGAACAAAGAATCAATCTAATCAAGAATTAATCAACAAATAAATCATGAAATGGTGTAATCGGTTTACAGGAATAGTAGCCGCTCTGTATTCACATAAAGAATGAATGATTACAATTACAATGACATGCTACAAGCATGAATGAAGAGACAATTCGAATTCCTTAGGAGGTCATTCGAATTGAATGAGTGAGTCTAGATTAACTGACTGTAAGCCATGGTTCACACTCAGTTAACCACTAACCAAAACCCTAATTGACTTAACTAACCCTAACTGAAGTTGGAGTGCAATAAATGACTGAGTCTCAACTAAAAGAGATCAGACACATGTCACAGCTCACCAACAATCAAGAGATCAGACACATGTCACAGCTCTGTATTCACATAAAGAATGAATGATTACAATTACAATGACATGCTACAAGCATGAATGAAGAGACAATTCTAATTCCTTAGGAGGTCATTCGAGTTGAATGAGTGAGTCTAGCTTAATTGACTGTAAGCCATGGTTCACACTCAATTAACCACTGACCAAAACCCTAATTGACTCAAATAACCCTAATTGAAGTCGGAGTGTAATAAATGACTGATTCTCAACTAAAAGAGATCAGACACATGTCACAGCTCACCAACAATCAAGAGGTAGTGCTACACTGACTCCAATGAACCCCGATGAGGTTAACTGAAATTGAACTACACATCAGAAGTTGGTGGAGGCGCCCTTGTTGACTCCAGTTCATTAAATATTCATTAAATAATATATTTAATGAGATGAGGCACCTTAACTAACTGGTTTAACTGATTGTAACCACCAGTTAGCAATTAGATGCATTAATATCACTCAGATCACCCCCGGAGTGCTCCAGTTAGCCTCTCCGAATGTAGGAGAAGGATAAGTTAGCCTCCTTGACTGAAGGTAGGTGTGGGTGAGTCTGGATGATGACATTTAATGCTCCACTGATTTCAATTAATGTCAATAATAATTAGGATAGTGGTTTAACTAGGCCAATTTGACCAAAAAGAGTGTGTATGGTGGTAAATGTCTCCAACAAAAATGCAACCCTCTCTCAACTCCAATGGAAAAAATTTGAAGCTCACATCAAGTGAAGGAAATAATTTGAAGATGCGACAAAGTACCAACAACTTGTAGTAAGACTTATCTACCTTACTACTACTAGACTAGATATTTCTTGTAGTAAGCCTTATCTACATTGGTCTGCAACAAAAAGAGTTTTAAGGTACTTGAAGGGGACTCAAG
The DNA here is from genome assembly GCA_001517045.1 of Pseudotsuga menziesii. Lineage (NCBI taxonomy): Eukaryota > Viridiplantae > Streptophyta > Pinopsida > Pinales > Pinaceae > Pseudotsuga > Pseudotsuga menziesii. The sequence continues at coordinate 575,196 of LPNX010297191.1, read as the reverse complement.
ATTTCGTACTCAAGTACACTAAGGTAGAAGACTTCAAACTTATTGGGCACACTAATTTAGACTTTAATTGTAACAAAGAGATAAGAGTGTCCAGTTATGGATACACAATGAGTCTTGGATCAACAGTTATTTCCTAAAGATCGCACAAATAGTCAGTTCCAGCATATTCGACAACAAAAGAAAATATATGGCATCTGCAAAAGTAAAAAAGGAGATTGTGTGGCTCAGGAAGATGCTTGTGGATTTGTAGGAGAAGCAAGAAAATTATACTCCCTTATTGATCAACAACACTTCTACAATCAAGTTGGACAAGAACTCCATATTTCATGATCGAACAAAGCACATCAACATAAAGTACCATTTGATTCAACATCATATAGTGACCAAGATAGTTCATTTATGACATTGTTTCACAAATGAGCGAATTGCCGACATCTTCAGTAAATCACTTGGATCAGAAAATTTTTAAATATTTAGAACCATGCTCATACTCACAAACACCCATTCAGATTAAGAGGGTGAATGTTGGAAACCTAATCCGATGTGATTATGGTTCAACAAAAAATGTAAATATTGTAAATAAATTGAGGATATGAATATTCGTGTAGGGATATGAAAAGGTTAATTGGAATGTGAAGAGAAACCACCATATACATTGTATAAATAAAGGATTTTCCATAATATAAAATTGATTCGGGATTTATTCAATCCTACAATAATAACACTAAGTTATTTCACAATTATGCTTCTTAAAAAAGGAATACTAACTCTATTTGGGATATAAAATATGAGAGTGGGAATTTTATCCAATATCAACATGACTTGAAAGTGGAAACAAAATCTCATTTTCAAAATATTTTTAAAGATCCAGGTTCAAATGATATAGTCTTTCAATTAAAGGCGACCAATTATTTTTCTTCCTTCTTTTTCTATGAAGAAGGGGATTCCATTGGTGATCTTGTCACTCGTGAGGAAATTAAAGAGTTTTTAAAATAGTTTGCAAGTGATAAGATCCCCAAGCTATATGGTTGGCATATTAAGCTCTTCATTTCCTTATTTGATATTACGGGGGAGGAATTATTACAGATGGTAGAACGATATTGAGTGAAAGGTTATGTTTCTGGTGCCCTTACTTATACCTTCACACTCATTCCTAAATATAATAAGATTGATACTTTTTATGATTTTAGGCACATCTTGTTATGCAACCTTGCCTTTAAAATCATCCCAAAAATCATTTCAATTGCCTTAGGCCTAAATTAGTTGTGATGGTGTCTAAGGAGAAATTTGGTTTCTTGGCTAATCATCATATTTTGGAAAGTGTTGGTGTTACTCAAGGAGTTATTCACTCTATTAAAAATAAGAATATGAATGCCCTTATTCTAAAAATGGACCTTGTGAAATATTATGATTTGGTTAACTGGGTCTTTTTAAGACTCCTTTTGTTGTATACTGGATTACCAATTTCTATCACAAATTGGATTATGGCTTGTATTTCCTTAGCTCAGTTCGCATTACTCGTTAATGAATCCCCTACCAGTTTTTTCAAAAAATTGAGAGGACTTAGACAAGTATGTCCTTTATCTCCACTTTTATCCCTTTTGGTGTTTGAAGGTCTTAGTAGAATGATTAATGTTGCACAATATGGAAGGAAAATGAAGGGGTTAAAAATACATTTTTTATTTATTTATTTCACACTTATTATTTGTTGATGATGTTGTCTTATTCGGGAAGGGTACAAATGAGGATTTGTATTTTTTTGGTAAGATTACTAATTTGTTCTATATATCTTCTAGTATGGAGGTCAATGCCTCTAAATCATCCTTTATTAGTTACAAGGTAGATGAAGACATTTTGAATTACAATTCTATTTTTATTCCTTATCAGAGAAAGGATTTGAATGATGGTTTCAAATATATGGGTTACTCTTTCAAGCCTAATTGCTACATGATTATTGTTTATGTTATATTTTCTACTTTGATTCAATTTGATCAGGATATTTAATTGAAATAATAACAAGCACATCAAAACAAAAGAGACACGAGAATTTTACTCAGGGAAACCATAAGGAAAAATTCTTCATAATAGTTTCGTCACTAAGTACAACGTTAAACCAAGATAGAATACCAAGAGAAATATATCTTCATAAGCTTCTTCTTCTAGCATAGACACACTTCTCTCTCTCTCTCTCTCTAGTGAACTTGAGAGAGAGTGAGTGTGTGTTCAAATGAGTGAGGGTGCCTCCCTATTTATATTCTTCAATTGTGTGACTCACTTAACTAACTAGGTCGACCAGGTTCTCTAATTGGGGCCAACCTACCTAGGAAGACTTCAAAATAATTTTTATATTATTACTTCTGGGGGATATTTCCCTTGCTTACAATGGAATTTTTACCTCAATGAACTTGCATGAATAGATGTAATAATGACATCCCCGAATAGAGGAAAGAGAATATCCAACGGAGGTACAACAAAATGCAATAATAATAGAATATATTTTGAAGTTACATTTACAACAACACTCCCTCTTAAATAGGAATGTATTCTTTTGACCCAGACATCGTCATAAATAGACATAATATCTGGATATCATCACTGGATCATCATATCTAGATCATCATCTCTGAATCATCATATATGGATCATTATATTTGGATCATCATCTTTGGATCATCATCACTACTGCATCAATTCTTAGTTTTTTGATCATTGACTAGTGACATATTTCAAAGCTATTCATCCTCAGAAGTTTCTACATATACATCCATGTTTCATGTTGGATGTAGGCATACACAGCTTCTATGTATTCATCATATCCATGAGCAAGTCATCACCTAGGTACAATCCAGGACCATACATTACATTGTCATAGAAATAACTTGTATCTCTTACCGTTGTCTCATCATATCCATATCATCTCATTATCACGCATGGAGAGAATCCCATATGCACACCTCATGTACAATAAACCACCTACATTCTACTAGCATGGAATCATCGCCATGAGCACCCTAAGTGCATTACCTACATCTTCCACGATGTGAGAATTGCCTAGAAGCACCCCATGTGCATTACGTCTCTCAACAATCATCCCGCATTCTACTAGCATGGGAGCATTCTAGGAGCACTCCAAGTGCATTACATCCCACGGAACACTTGTCTCTACCACCATGCAATAATTACCTAGGCGCACACCAAGTGTCTTTATGACCATTGGAATTCTCCTCATATCCAACATAGGATCACGCCAGGAGGACCCCAAGTGCATTACATCCCAAGTACCACTTGCCTCTACCACCATGTGAGATCTTACTCTAGTGCATCTGCGTCTCTCGACATATCATCATCTCCAGCATGGGAGCAAGTCAGGATCACCCCAAGTGATTTACATCCCAAGGATCACCTACGTCTACCACCATGCATTGTTTGGTATTTCATAATCTATAGCATGGGAGAACACCAGGAGCACCCCAGGTGAATTATATCCCAAGGACCACATGCATATTCCACAATGTGAGAACTCATCACTCCCTCTTTCTAGGGACCTTGTATTAATATTGCACATTGATCTAATCAATCTCATCAATAAATAATCAACAAATAACTCTTGAAATGGTGTAGTCGGTCTACAGAATAGTAGCCGCTCTGTATATTCAATAAAGAATGAATAATTACAATAATAATGTCAAGCAATAGCTTGAATCAATGAGGAATTCGAATACCTAAGTAGGTCATTTGAATTCAATGAGTGAGTTTAACTTAACTGACTGTAATCCATTGGTTCACACTCAGTTAACCACTTGACCAAAACCCTAATTGACTCACCAAACCATAACCGAAGTCGGAGTGCAATAAATGATTGAATCTCAACTGAAAGAGATCAAACACATGTCATAGCAAGCCAACCATCAAGTGCTAGTGCTTCAATGACTTCAATGAACCCTGATGAGGTTAACTGAAGCTGAACTGATCATCAGAAGTTGGTGGAGGCGCCCTTGTTGACTCCAGATCATTAAATAATAATAAATAATCATTAAATAATATATTTAATGAGAGGAGGTTCCTTAACTAACTGGTTGAACTAATTGTAACCACCAGTTGGAAATTAGGTGCATTAATATCACTCAGATCACCCTCGGAGTGCTCCAATTAGCCTCCTTGACTGTAGGAGAAGGCTAAGTTAGCCTCCTTGAATATAGGTAGGCGTGGGTGTGACTGGATGATGTCAATTAATGCTCCACTGATGTCAATTAATGTCAATTATACTTAGGATAGTGGTTTAACTAGGCCAATTTGACCAAAAAGAGTGTGTACGGTGGTAAATGTCTCCAACACCCCCCCTTAAGCTATACTTAGGAGGATTTAGAAAAAAAAAAAGGCATAAAAATGCTAGGGACCTGGAAACTAAGGCCATAGGTCACCCTGTACAATGATGAAACTGAAACAATGCTCAAAACAAACTAAGTGAGGAAAAGAGGGAAAAACTAGTGGGAAAACCCCCCCCTTAAGCTGAACACTGAAAGTAGTCTGAATCATCCTAATGAAATCGCCCCCAACAGTGAGTAGAGGTAAGTGAAATTATTTTCTGAAAAGCTCTTGGTGAAGATGTCTGCAATCTGCTCATTAGTCGGGCAGTATTGCAGAATGATGGTCCTGTCATGCACTAGCTCCTTGATGTAGTGCATGTGAATCTCTACATGCTTGGTCCTCTTCCTGGTAACTGGATCCGTGGATATCTTAATAGCACTCTGGTTGTCACAAAATATGACAGTGGACAAAGTACTACCAAGATCAAACTATGAAAGAATGCCTTGCAACCAAACTGCTTGGATGCAAGCATTCACCGCTCCTCGATACTCGGCCTCTGCTGAAGATAGTGCTATGGCAGCCTACTTTTTGCTTGACCAGAAAATGGGTCCACCACCAAACATGAATACATATTCAGAATTTGAATTCTGATCAATAGAATCACCCTCCCAATCGAAATCTGTGTATCCAACCAGCTCTAGCTCAGAGTCTGCAGCATAGTGAATGTCGTAGGTCCTTGTTCCCTGAATATACTGGAGGATCCTCTTGGCTGCCTTCCAATGAATATCATGAGGCTGCTACATGTATCTTGATACAGTATTCATGACATAACAAATATCATTCCTAGAATGTGTCAAGTACAACAAGCTACCAGTCAGCTGTCGATAGATAGTGCAGTCCATGGGAGGTGTGTGTTTTCCTTCTTCAAGGCCGATCCCTGAAAGGAAAGGGAATGGTGCAAGCCTACATTCAACCATGTTAAACTTGAATAATAGGTCTGAAGTTTATTTGTACTGAGTGACCATAATCCCATCAGAATTTTTCTCGATTTTGAGCCCCAAAAATTGTTTTAGAAGCCCCAAATCACTCATTTCAAAGGCATTGTGGAGAGCAGTTTTGATGGCTGAAATGGAGGCAACTGTGATACCTGTGATTAGTAAGTCATCAAAATATAAAACAATGATAATTATATGACCATAATTCTGCTGTAAATACACATTTGGATATGATCTACATCTCTGAACGTTTTGCGAGAGAAGAAAGGCATCCATCCTGGAATACCACTCTCTTGGGGCTTGTTTTAACCCGTATAGTGACTTCTTTACCTTGCAAACAAAATATGGATCAGTGATGTATCCCTCAGGATGATTCATGTATATGTCCTCATGAAGATATCCATGCAGAAAGGCTGACTTAACATCCATGTGATGCACCTCCCAGTGCTTGGATGCTGAAATTGCCAAAACAAGGCGGATGGAGTCCATTTTTGCAACCAGTGCAAAGGTCTCATGGTAGTCCACTCCTTGGACCTGAGAGAAACCTTTTTCTACCAGCATTTCCTTATATTTTCATGTGCTTCCATAATCAGCAACCTTTTTCTGAAACACCCACTTCCATTGAACCAATTTCCTTCCCGGAGGAAGAGAAACTAGCTCCCAAGTAGTGTTTTTTCTGAAGAGAATTCATCTCTTCATCCATGGCAACTTGCCATCTCGGATCATTCTGAGCATGGTAGTAGGATTTTGGATCTAAAATAATCACCAAATAGCAAGTTTCGGACAGAAAATTATCATAACAAGAGAGCGCAATACTTTCTCTTTGGAAATCGGACCGGGTTCTCCTTGGATCATCTGGATTTCCAATGTTGTCTCCTACGGAGGAGAGTGTCTGTTGGGCCCATGTAGGAAGATGATTTTGCACTTCAGGTTCTGATTCAGCATCTGATTATTTCTGCACACTGATATCAGAAATTATAGGATCCAATTCAGGGTCATCACCCCCAATTTCATCATCCAAATATTCAGTAGAATAGAAAGGAAATTCAGCAGTTTTCTCCTTCACTAGTTCCATCTCCTGAAGAGGCTCATCGAAATTGACACTTATCACGATGATGATATGTTTGGTATTGATATCCAGCAGCTTGAATCCTTTAGATTCATCAGGATACCCAATAAACATACATTCTATGCTTTGCGGTTGCAAAGCCCTTCTTTTATCAAGCGGAATCTGGGCCCATGCAGTGGACCCAAACACGCGTAGGTTCAACACATCCGACTTGTGTCCAAAGTATGCTTCGAAAGGAGTCTTTCATTTAATGGATGAGTGTGGAACCCTGTTTTGAATTTATTCTGTAGCATGCATGGCTTCAGCCCACAAATTTGCAGCAAGTTTCTTTGACTCCAACATACAGGTGATCATCTCCTTGAGAGACTGGTTCTTCCTTTTCGCTACTCCGTTCTGCTGGGGAGTGTAGGGAATTGAATGCTGGACCTGAATACCACTTTGGGAGGATATGTATAGAAAATCATTACTGACATATGCCCCTCCATGATCAGATCTCAAGATATTGATCTTAAGCCCAGAGGCATTTTCGATCAAGGCCTTCAATTCAGAAATTTTTTCACATACTTCTGATTTCATTTTGAGAAAGAAAACCCATGTATACCTTGAAAAATCATCAATAAAAGTAAGGAGGTACCTTGATCCATTCATGGATGTGACAGGCATTGGACCGCTGATATCAGAATGTATTATCCCCAATATGCTTGTAGCTCGGTTTGCCTTCCCCCGATCGAACTTGTGCTTAGGGTGTTTTCCAATCACATAGCCCTTGCAAATTCCCGTGGTTGCCTTGATGACCGGGAGGCCTTTAACCATGGATTTTTTCTGTAATTGCTGTAAATATTTGAAATTAATATGGCCAAACCTCTCATGCCACAGCCTACTAACCTCATTTCCATGAGTTAGCAGAGCAATGGGCTTTGTATCCGCAACAAAGTGAGAGAACTCATAGGATTTTGCATGATGATTTGCAAGGCCTTTTGCAATGAGTTTCCCGGATGCAATTTATGTTATCTCAACATCATTTGGGCTGAAAGAGACTCTCTTAGGCATTCCTGTATGTGTCATCTGATAGAAACTAAGGATATTTGTTGCTAGAGACGGTACATACAAAACATTAGAGAAAAAACCTTTTTCAAGATCTAAAGTACCTTGTCCTTCGGAAATGATGGTTGAGTCATCTCCCATGTGGATGGGGATGGATTTTCCGGTCTCCAAGGATGAAATGGAGTATTTTTCAGCCATCATGTGATTCAAAGATCCAGAGTCAATCAGCAGTGCTTTGGGCTTCGAAGTGCTTGCCATGAGGGCATGACCTTTCTCATGCCGTGGTTCCCGATCTTGGTGATCTCTCCTCCGAAAGCTCTCCGGAAGATTGATGTGAGTCCTCTCAAGGAGAGAGGTTGCTTCATCAAGATTTTTCTTCATGCAGGCATGTTCAGGGTGAAAACCCTTCTTGCAGTAAGAACACTTGACTTTTTCTTTTCCATTGTGCCCTTTTCCTTTGTTCTTCATTGAGCCGAAAGATTCATCATGCTGCTAGTTTTCAACTCTAGGCTTGGGAGCATCAAATTTAGTTTTATAATTTTTCTAATGCTTTTCTTTACCCTTCAAATCTTTGGGCCCCGAGACATGGAGGGCTTGATCACAGGAAGATCGGATGATCCCCATCTGGACAAGCTTGTCATGTTCATTTGTTAGGGACTCAATGAAGGCATTGAGTGTAGGCATCTTCCATCTAGGGGTTGTGAGCTTCCCTGCACGGAATGTAGAAACAAAAACTAAATAATCAGCCTTGAGTTTGGAGAGTATGGAAAGGATGAGCTGATCATCCTCCTTCTCCACGTTGCATTGGTTCAAGAGTAAAACAGTATGCTTGAACTTTGTAAAGAAATCATTCAGAGTCTCGAAATTGGAATGTTGGAGAGACATGAGTTCATTTTTGAGCTGGTAAACCCTCAAGTCATCATGGTTTCCATATAGAGATTCCAGTTTGTCCCATATTTCTTTCGGTGTCTTCAAATCCGTAAGATGGAAGAGAAGGTCTCGGGAAATAGAGAGGCACAAGAAACTGAAGGCTTCATCCTTCTTTTTCAAGAATCTTGATTTTTCTATGGCAGATCCAGGCTCAACTTCAGTGTCCATGGTGACTCTAAAAAGTCCTTTGGAGCGCAGCTAAATCTCCATATCACTTTTCCATGAGTGGAAATTGTATGGAGTCAAGAGATCTGTTGAGGAGTCCATCTAGATGTGCTGGAGAAAATGCTTCACCTGTAGAAACCTGAAAATCAAAATAGAAAGGGAAAAATAAGGTCGGATAGCCTGCACATTCTAGGCTTTCATCACACCCAGCATAGTCAATCAAGCAAGCTTGATCAACAAGTTCTTTACTTGGGGTATTGAGTGGTAAGCCTTGGCTTCTGGTGCAGTGCTGGATTTTTAAGCTATTGCTCACTTTTCATGGAGAAATCTGTCAAAAAGCTTGTTTTTGAGAGATAGATCTTCGTCATGCCGTAAGCTTTGATACCATATTAATCTTGCACATTGATCCAGGAACAAATAATCAATCTCATCAAGAAATAATCAACAAATAACTCATGAAATGGTGTAATCGGTCTACAGAATAGTACCCAATCTGTATATTCAATAAAGAATGAATAATTACAATAACAATGTCAAGCAATAGCTTGAATCAATGAGGAATTCAAATACCTAAGGAGGTCATTCAAATTCAATGAGTGAGTCTAGGTTAATTGACTATAAGCCATTGGTTCACACTCAGTTAACCACTTGACCAAAACCCTAATTGACTCACCAAACCCTAACTGATGTCGGAGTGGAATAAACGACAGAATCTCAACTGAAAGAGATAAAAAAACATGTCATAGCAATCCAACCATCAAGTGCTAGTGCTTCAATGACTTCAATGAACCCTGATGAGGTTAACTGAAGCTGAACTGATCATCAGAAGTTGGTGGAGGCGCCCCTGTTGACTCCAGATCATTAAATAATAATAAATAATCATTAAATAATATATTTAATGAGAGGAGGCACCTTAATAGACTGGTTGAACTGATTGTAACCACCAGTTAGCAATTAGGTGCATTAATATCACTCAGATCACCCCCAGAGTGCTCCAGTTAGCCTCCTTGACTGTAGGAGAAGGCTAAGTTAGCCTCCTTGACTATAGGTAGGCTTGGGTGTGACTGGATGATGTCAATTAATGCTCCATTGATGTCAATTAATGTCAATTATACTTAGGATAGTGGTTTAACTAGGCCAATTTGACCAAAAAGAGTGTGTATGGTGGTAAATGTCTCCAACAGCTCGATTTGTTTGAGATAAAATATACAAGTCGACTCTAACTCAAGATCAAACAAATCAAACAATAGCTTCTGAATCCATACTGCCTCACAACTAGTTGAATAGGATGCAAAATACTCTGCTTTAGTTGTACTCGAAGCCATGCATGAATGCTTCCTGCTAAACCAGAATATCATAATGGATCCTAAACTGAAGCAGCATCCCAAAGTGTACTTCCTATAAATGGTGCTTCCTTCCCAATCTAAATCAATATAATTGTGTAGGTTAATCTTCTAATTCACTTAATAGTTGAGCCCATACTCAAGTGTACCCTTTAGGTACCTCAATACATGCTTTGCAACAATCAGGTGAACGTGTCTGGGATCCGTCAGGAACTGGCTCATGGTGTTCAAAGAAAATCATATGTATGGTCCTGTGTTCATCAGGTACAACAATGAACCAATCATGTGCTGATACATCATGGCATCAACGGAATCTCATGAAGCATTACACAATAGCTTCAAGTTCGATGCCATAGATGTGGTCATAGCACTGCATTCCAACAATATGAATCTCTTTAAAATCTCAATGGTATAATTTCCTATACCAAGGAAAATCCCATCCACACTCTACCGCACCTCCATGCCTAAGAAGTAATGCATCTTCCCTATGTATTTCATCTCGAGCTTAGTGTCAAGCCTCCTCTTTACATCTACAATTAGTTCACCCCCACCTGTCAGAAACAAGTCATCAACATATAGTAGGAGTATCACTGGTCTTTTGCCTTCAACCTTGAAGTAAATTTTGGAATAGTATTTAATCTTGGTAAATCCTAAGCTCATTAGGAAGTTGTACATCCTGTTGTACCATGTCAAGATTCTCAAAATATGAGATCTTCTGTAGTCACTCCCTCTGAAGCGGAGAACCATCCTCCCTCTGCATTTTTGTACTCTATGTATCGAAACATTCTTTACTGGAATGACAGGTAGCCTCCTATGATACTGATATTATATGTATCCATCTTATGTCATATCTCAAGGTCATTGGATACCAAGATCCTTCATCTCAAACTTTGTTGAAAGTTCATCTTGCACACGTCTATGAATTATTATCCTCTATGTTAGCACTTTGAATGTACCGAGGCTATGAAAGGTAGATCCCGAGGTAACCACATAACCACTTTATACTGTATCCTAACCTTATAGAGTCATATAGGAATCTCTCACTATTTACAAGCTTCTCACTTAAGGTATTCAATCAATGACATTTAGAAGGTCAGGTTTCTGATAGGAACAATTTGTTTTTAAATATTTGGTAGGACAGTCATGGAGGAGACCATTGGGAAATGGAGTCAACAATCAGATTTGAGTTATGTTGCAAGAGGTTTGGGTTTGAAAGGATCATGGACAAATGCAGGGTAGGCACCATTTCCTTAGTATTTAGGCATTTGCATGTTGATAGGGTGAATTATGTAAAACTTTAGAAGAAATTGTTTTGAAAATGCTTGAACAATGATCCTAGAGCATGTAAGATGAATTCTAGCCCATAAAATTTTGTTCAAACATGAAATAAAATAAAAAATGGATTGGGAAATAGGATAAACAATTACACAAGAAGATCACTTACTGAAGAAAAATATGTCACGAGAATCTCTTCCATAGAAAACCCTCAACATTCCATCTCTTCAATTTTATTCATCTATAGAAAATTGAAACCTATTACAATGAAGAGCCTCTTTGCTCTTGAAAATACAACCTTGATTACAATACAAAGTGTTGGTTAAATACAAAATATGCTCCATGAGTTGTTAACTACCTACATGCTAAAATAAGCATATGCAACTTCCTTGTTACATTTGTCAATTAACTTTAACAAACTATCCCTATCTTCTAGGACAAAAATCTAATACATATACCAAAAATAGACTAAGTTGCAACAAATCTGGAAAGGATGCCAAGTGATTCGAGTTGTTAACTATGCCCTGCTAATTGTGCTTTTGGAGTCCTGAAAATGCTCCAAAAAATGTTGCTTTAGATGTCATGTTATCATTCTGGTAGGATAAGAACACGTGTTAAAAAGAACGTGTTTCAAATTGTCGACCGTGTAAAATTCCGCTCATCCTATCCATTGTTAAGCCCATGATACTTTCACGCACCGAAAAGTTTTATGGTTGCCGATCAATTTGGTCAAACCATACTACAATGACGCATGTTTTGAATTTAACCACGAGCATATAAATTCCACAAGGGTCCTTGGAAATTAACATCCCTACAATTTAATCAGTGGAATTTTTAGCAGGCGCTGATTTCTTGGTCAAACGATCCTGTGCAGACATGTGGTTTAAATTTGCATGCCCATATAAGAATTCCATTGATTTTGAAATTTTGTGTTCCCATGCATGTTGCTGTAGCGGAATCCATATGATCCATCGATCTTTCTGGTTGGGTAATAGATTTTCTACACATGTTCAAAACTCTAAGCGGCATAAAAATTTCGCAGATCATTGAAAAATTAACCTACTCGCATCTTTACAAAGCAGAATGAATGAACGTCGTTGGATTATGCATGGTATTCATCTGCACCATGGATCCACCTTCATTTGCAAGAATTTAAACATACAAACATTTTCTTCACCTGCTTTCCGTATTGATGATACATCTCTACGTTCCACTGTAAATAATACTTGTTTGGCTTCTTCTCTTGAAACAAAAATCTTGCTAAGATTTGATTTCTTGTTCGAGTGGACAATTTATCCATATCATTGCTGCTTAGGAAAGCTTTGGTTTGGTGTTCCGGTGGCCGATTTTCCAGTTTTCTTTGTATCCATAATGCTTCTTAACTTCTCAAGAATATTTTGTTTATTTTTCCAATGACCATTTCTTCGACTGTTAACGTTTTTGAAATGAAACAAAATGATGATCTCAAAGCACAAACTGAAATTTAAACCTCGATTTTTAAGGTCACCATTTTCCGACCGAAATAAAAATCCTTGCGAAGATTATAACTTTCTAAAGAGGATTTTATTCACCCCTGTTAACCTTCAGAACTTTAAACCAACACTGTTGATCCATTAATTTCACGGATTCAAACTTTTTAAATCGCCTGGGAAATAAAGCCTCCTTTGGTTGTTTAAATTTCTTCTCTTTTTTTCTTTCCTTTGACCTCCTAAGAAATAACGTTGCCAATAGAATCAACGGTACTTCTTGAGTTGCTCTGGCAGTTTCGTCAGCACTCGACAAGTTTCCCTGAAATTGGTCGTGTCTTATACTTCTTAAATTGCTTCAACTGTTTCGACAGCACTTGATGAGTTTCCCCAAAATTTTCCACTGCCAACCATTTCAGCGATACTTACTCAAACATTCCCAAAATTTAGCACTCGCTGGTCAATCGGGTCATCTTATCGAGTTCCTCTAATAATGTTAGCTTTTCTTTCCCAATTGCTTCGAAAAGGATAAAGAAGCTGAACGAACTTTATTTTTTCCAAAAGTGTCGTCTCAAATTGCTAAGTTATTCCGATAATGTTGAAGCAAATTGTTGAGTTATTCTGATAATGTCGGAGCAAAAATCCAAGTTTTACTTAGTCGATAAAACTGAAAAACCTTCCTTTCTTGATCTCCAATATGATTTTTTTTTCTCTTTTTACCCAAAAAGTATTTAAGTCATATAGAACAAAATATGTGCTAACAACTGGCTCCAATTGGGGATGTTATCCTCCCTGCGAGGTAGCAAAGAACTCCGTAGACCAAGTTCCAGATCCATTGGGTTGTTCCCAATATTTCCTGAAACCCTCAACCTGCTCTGACTTGTAACCATCCACTAAAACCATTCTACAAACAAATCCCACTCTGTAACCTGTAACCTGTTACAATTCATACTGTAACCTGTAACCTATCGCCCATCCATCCTCTAAAGATTGAAACCCACTGTAAATTGCAAATTGAATTTGAAACTAAACTAAAATCATACTGAAATAAAACTAAAAATTTTCTAAAAGAAATGCTCGCCATGTCGAGCTTATTCATACCTACCTACCCTAGTTTATCGAGCACCAATTCCCAATCAAGTAAAATCTGACTTCCAATGAAGCAAACCAAGTAATTTATCCAATGAACAAACTTTCTTATCATGTTTGATCAAAATTGGAACATAATACCACAATGGAAAACACATAAAAGACTTGACCTTTATTGCAAACACATAACCAACCATTCTCACTGCAAAGTCTCTCCATATATTGAGCCACTGGGTCATAAAATACATGACAACCTTCAAAAAAATTCTATTATTTGATTGCCATGAAGAGGCTGCTCAAAGTGTAACTCCTCTTGCACACTGTCAATCTGTTTTTCAAAAGAACCTTAAAGAGTGTGTTCATGACAATTTATAAATGGAATATCAACAACTTCGTTCAAAATCTCAGAATTTAAAACATGATTCTTTCCAAGTGTTTCAAAGGAAATATCATTGTGTTCTTCAATAGAATCAAGCAAAATAATTTCTTCTTGACATAAAATTTCTGAATTTGAAAAACATGAAGAAACCTTCCATTTAGAACCCTCATCTTCTTCTTGGTGATTTAATTCCTCATTGAAGATTGTTGGTTTTCTCATAGGTTGGGACTGATTACATGGTTTCTCATCCTTTTCATTATCCATTTCTAAAAATTCCATGACATTATCCATATCCTCAAGTTTGTGTTTTCGATTAGAGACTCTTAATATTTTTTCCAGCAGTTCAAATCTAGAAAAACACAGTGGCAAACAATCATCTTCAAAACGCTTACTATCCACCTTGTTTTCAGAATTTTGATCATAGATTGCAATTATATTTTCTCTATTAGCTGACCAAGAACTTACAAGGACTTCAGTTAGTTGTTTAGATACATTATCCAAGTAGTGATCCTCATAATCATCATATACAGGTAGGCTGAAATCTTCATTAAAATCATCACTAACAGAATTTGTGATAGGATGATTGCAATCTTCATAAAACAAACCATTGTGACACTCTTCATGTACATCGTTGGGTTGACCATCTTCTTGCTCATTAAAATAAGACCTGGAATGCAAAGAAAATTATTCATGCTCATATCTTTATTCCAACTCTAATCCTTCTTTATTTATATCACCATTGTCTTGGTATGAAATTTTTTTAGACATCCTAAGATTATCTTCAAATTCCAAGCAATCAATAAGCATATTGTTATAGCCCAAAATGACACATCTCTGCCCGTGACCACTTTCCCATGATTTCGTCGCATGTCGGCACTTCATGAAAGTCACTGAAAAAACACCTATCTTGGAGGACCCATACCTTGAGTTCTGTAATCTGTTTGACCTCATTTTTGCACCATTGGAAAGGTATTTCAGTTAGCTAAAACTTTCTAGAAGACATCAAAGTCTGAAAATGCGCAGAAATACCCTAAAAATGCGTTTTTTGTACATTCGTGATTTTCCTTAAGGAAAACCCACGAATGTACCTCTTAGCATTTAAACATTAAAACATGAGTTAAATGGAGATTAGTTAAGTCATTTAACTTAATTTCCTTAACTGCTGTAACTTCTCCAACCTTCAAAACTACCTTATTTCACCCATATAAATAGAGGTAGGGAGGTCCATGAGAAGGGACTTGGAATTTCTGCATTGTTATGCTGGAGGAATCGGGACTCTCTTTGCCTACATATTTGCCCTGGAGGGCTTCCCTTTGTGTTGCAGAGCTGGGA
>LPNX010297191.1:484536-559646 GCA_001517045.1 Pseudotsuga menziesii | reverse complement strand
TTTTGACCTTTTTGGGAATTTTTCCACCCATTCGCGAGTTGCTCTTTTGAACAGTCGCGAATACTTGCTTGCATTCGCGGGTTGCTATACTGAACAGTCATGAGTCATTCGCGGGTTGCACTTATAGACAGTCGCGAATGCCCCTTTAAACAGTGTTTTTTCCTCTTTTGTGATTTTTCTTCTGTTTGAAGGTGTTTTGGGTAGGTCTTTTAGGGTCCTCTGTAGGTGCATGACTCTAGGGAGTTAGTGTCATACCTTTTGGTTGTTCTTTATCTATGTGGTAAGCCTTTTATAGCATTAGGGTTTGTTCTTTGCTCTCCCCCCCACCTCCTTTGCTTGGTTTGATTTTTGGCCTATGTTTCTGATCAGCCTCTGTTAGTGATCTTTGGTTGATTCCAGAAGCTTATTGGTGTTAGTTTCTTTCTTGTTTTGTTGGTTAACTTCACCTTGCCAAAATAGTTGACTTGTCATTTATGCAAGCCTTCCTTCCAAGTAGGGTTTATGCTGACTTTAGTTCAGTCTAGAGTTTGTTTGGTGGTTGTATAGCAGAGTTCCTTTTTGCTTTGTTCTTTTTATCTGCATGCTTTTAGTTTGTAGGTAGTTTTTCTTTTGCTTTTATAAAAGAAAATTAAAAAGAATGTATACTAGTTTTTACTGCTTGCCCCCTTACCTCCTTCTTTGGTTTGACCTTGTTGGACAAGGTACTGAGCAGCCTTTGTTTCTAGGTTTAGATTGATACTTGGGACTTGTTGACCTTTGTTTATGTCAGTCTTTTGCTCAGTCTCTTCATTCCAAAGTTGTTGGCTTGTTTACTTTTATAAGCCTTCTTTTCAAGTGAGGTTGATATCTAACTTTAGGGAGACCTAGAGTTTGTTTTTGGGGTGTAGAGTAGTTGTCTATTTGCTTTGCTTTCATTATTTGCTTGCATTAGTTGATAGGCTGATTTTTTCTTTTGCATTTATAAAAGAAAAATACAAAAACACACATTTGCTTTATATGCATGTAGATTAGGTTTTTAGTCTAGATTGCATAGCATATCGTTGTTTTTGGAAAAATATAAAAAAAAAGATTTGATCTTTTGGCTTTCAAGTTTTCTATTTGAAAATATAAAGAGAATAGTTTTTGCTTTTGCATATCATATCTCTTTCCTTAGTCATTTTGTTTCAATTTTGAGTCAAAACACCACCAATTTACCATTCCATTTCCTCTTGAGTAAGAAATAGCCCATAAAATAAACGATATAATTTTAAAATTTATTAGCAAGTTTTATTTTATAGGGTCATACACCAACTAGCTTAGGCTAGACTTGTGGGATAGGGAGTTTAAACTCCCCACAAGTGTTAAATTTCAGACGTAGTTGGCCAATCACTAGGTAAATCCTTTTCTACATTGATTGTATCTGGGAAGCTCCTCTCAAACGGGAGTTAAGCACTAGGCCGCGTGGAGGCTTGGACAGAGGAGATAACCCTCCGAATCCTTGTCAAAACGTAACCCAGGACTTTTACGCATCTGGGGATTCTGTCCTAGACAGAGTTTCGGGCTCAGCTACCCTGCCCATGCGTACGAGTTCGGCTGACGACTGTCCCCCCAGACTATCAATTTAGTTAAGGTAGCCTCTAGTCTCTTTGACATCTAGGGTTGATACACAGGTACACCAGAAGGTTATTTCTGGTTGACCTTGGACGGGCTTGGAAGGTAACCCTTGTGGAAAGTGCAGGAGGGTGGTGGGTGATTCCTCCACTTGTGCCTGAGAACCACCTCAAGGACACCAAGTAATCGTTCATCAGCTTTCTTCTGGAAAGTACATATTATACATGTTTGTCTGTTTGGACTTTAGGAATTTTTAGTGAGTGCTGTGTGGTTTGTCTGTACTTAGTGGGCCTTTAGGTGTCTGCTTTGTAATTTTGGTTGACCATCAACCTCAGACTTTGTCTCTTGTTTTGAAACTATGGCTAGCACCCCTTCAAACACCAACCAAGAGATCCCCATGATGGGAGCTCCTTGTCCTATTCCTCTCACAGGGAATGTTGGTGTTCCCTTGATGGCCACCTTGAATCTTCCGGGATTCACCCTAGGGCTACCGGTGTGGTTGTTTTCCACTCCAACTGTCCTGAATACTCCTGATGCTTCTCAAGTAAGCTCCTTATATCAAGGGCATCAAAACACTATCCCCCCTTCACCTGTAGTTAGTTCTCCTCTTTCTTCTACCTCATGCGGTGAAAGTACTGATACTAGTAACCGGCAGTCTAAAAGGAGTAAAAGAAGGAGGAATAGGAAGAAAGCACATAAGCAAGGGGGCACCCGTTCAACCTCTGCAAGTCAAGTTGAACCTCACCACCCAGCCTGGGTTGTTCAGACTGGGGGCACCCATCCAACCTCTGCAGGTCATGTTGGATCTAGTCACTCAACCTCTGGTGTTCACGTTGAGTGCACCCGTTCAACCTCTGGTTTTCAAGTTGAACCTTCCTATCCAACCTCTGTTGTTCATGTTGGAGCTATCCATCCAGTCTCTGGTGATCAAGCTGGTGGGATCCTTCCAACCTTTTCAGGTCATGTCGGATCCGGTCACTCAGCCTCTGGTGTTCACGTTGAGTGCACTCGTTCAACCTCTGGTGTTCAAGTTGAACCTCCCCATCCAACCTCTGTTGTTCATGTTGGATCCATTCACCCAGCCTCTGTTGTTCATGCTGGGGGCACACACTCAACTGCTGTAAAGCATGTTGATCCTAACCATTCAACCTCTGTTTTTCACGTTAATGGTGCCCGTCCAACCTCTACAAGTCATGTTGGACTCAGTCTCTCAGCCTCTGCCAGGCACGCTGGGGGCAGTCTCTCAGCCTCTGTACTTCACGCTAGAGACAATTTGTCAACCACTGCGAGTCATGTTGACACTGTTAACAAGTCTACCCGTTCAAAACACAAGCTCAAGTTTCCTTGTAAGCTTTGTGAGGGAGACTACCTTACTTATAAATGCCCTTCTATTACGGAGGTGTGAAGAGTTTGTATTCATGGTCATCCCTTTTTTGAACATTATGGAGTCTCCAACAACCAGCCTCTCTTAGTGAGGTTGGACCCAGTCACCCAGCCTCTGTTGTTCAAGCTGGGGGCAAACTCTCATCCTCTGTAGGTCATGTTGAGAGCAAACAGTCAGCCACTGCTAGTCATGCTGATACCGTTGAGAAAACTGGTCGTTCAAAGCATCATCTTAAGTTCCCTTGTGTGCTATACAAGGGAGATCACCTTACTCATCTGTGCCCTGCTATCCCAGAGGTGCGAAGAGTGTGGTCCAAGACTCATGGATTTATTTCTTCTGAACACCCTATAGTTTCTCAACATCCTACTCAACCTTTGGTTGATCAAGTGGTTGAAAAAATCTCAGATTTGGTTGATCCCACTCTTCTTTCGGAGAGTGCTCCTCATGTGATTGAACCAATGTCATCTTTGGTCAATCCCACTCTCCCTTCGGAGAGTGACTTTCACCAAGCGGTTGAATCGATCCCAGTATCGATCAATCCCACTCTTCCTTTGGAGAGTGAAGTGTCTACTAGTCACATTTTCTTCACTTTCAGTTCAGAACTTACTGAACAAGGGGGCACTGAACTTGCTTCGGATCAACCCCCACCAAGCCCTCGGATTGCTTCCTTTGATTGGGATAGCCTAGTTGAGCCGCGCTTTCCTTCCGCTGCACCTTTCCAGATAAAGGTCAAAGTTGAACCTTATACGATTGCTCGTTGTATTGTTGATGAAGGAGCCTCAGTTAGTATTTTGTCTGCTCGTGCTTGGCGAGGTATGGGATCTCCCAGCCTTGTGTCGACTGCTAGTTAGTTACTGGCGTTTGATAGAAGAACTTGTGTAGCCTTGGGAATTCTTGCTCAAACTCCTGTTACTTTGGGTGGGAAGACCGTCTTAGTTGACTTCATGGTGATAGAAGACCCCTTGGACTTTAATATGCTCCTTGGACGTGATTATGTCTATTCCATGCAAGCTGTGGTGTCAACATTCTTTCATGTGATGTACTTTAATCATGGCGAAGAAATTGTCACTATCGATCAGTTGGATTTTCTTGATCCGTCTCCTGACCCAACTAGAGACCAAGTCTTTCCTTTATTGATTCCCAGTGTTTCTGTAGACACTACCCCGCCACAGGTGAACTATGTGGCTTCTTGTCCTTTAGGTTCAATTACTACTGAGAGGCAGCCTCTGTTTTCATGCTTACCTTCTCGGGACTTGGTCCCAGTAGTTGATCAGGTGAGTCATCCTATACAGATTGTAGAGCCTTCTCTCCACTCTGTCCATCCATTTGAAAGCTCAGATATGTGTCCTATCTTGGATGATTTCCTCCCTTCGGATGAAGTCTTCCTGGAGTCTTTGATACAGTCTGACCTTCTTTTTCAGTTGTGATTAAGTCTAACCCTGATTTGCTTAGTAAGCCTTCCTTTTTTCTTATGTTGGTCTTGTTGAGTCTTTTGACTCTTCCTTTGAACCGCAAATCAGTGATCCTGCTGAGTTTGTTTTTTCTTATGAATTTTTCAACTCCTGTGATATTGAGTTTGTTCCTACAGATTCGATCTCCCTTGTTGATTTTTGCTCTCCTTCTGAGGTTGATCTTATTGATTATAAACCCTCGAGCCTTGGTCCTATAGAATCTCCTTCGGTTGATTCTGCCTTGACTTTACTTTTTATAGAAGATAGCAAAGTCACATGTGTTTCTTCTAAAGTGACCCACATCGGATCTTTTCTTCTGAATATGATCCTGATGTTGTTGTTTCTTGGAGACAGGATTTGTAGTCGGATTCACAACAGTTTACTGGTCTCACCTTGTTGTTCATGCTGTAATTGCATTTGCATGTGCCCTGCTCGCGCTTATGAGCCTGATGCCGGCTTCCACGCTTTTAGCTCGTTGTATAATCCCTCATCTTTTTTCTCATCATCGCTAAGCCTTGTATCAATTTGCCTTTTCAGCTTGACTCACTTTACCTTGAGGAGACGTTCCCGAGTGTCTTTATCTTGCTCGCTTTCCTTGCATTATGCATAGGTTTGTTCCTTGCGCTTGGAACTAGTTTTGCCTACCTATGACACTCGTCTCCTCGCATTTAGAGCATTCTTTCTGCTATCCTTCGAGCTCGTTAAAAACAGTAAGGAGGCCGCGAGTTGACTTTTCTGGACTCGTTAAAACTTCACGGGAAATATTATGAGTTTCTTTAGGCCCAAGTCTGACTCCTCAAAATAGACTTGACTGCCGAGTAAACTTGTTCGTTCAGGCTCGTTAAGAATATGTGAACGGGCATCCACATTGGTGGTAGGTTATCTCTTTCTTGGACCATGTGGAATAATACGAGAAAGGATCCCTCTCTTTTCTACTGAATTGAGAAGAGTATTCTCAGGCATAGGTTTATCTCTTTTCCGGACCTGAGGGACTAAACTTACGGAAAAGGAACCCCCGGCATGAGCATAGTTTTCTCTTTTTCATGCTCTGGACCAAAACATGAAAAAGATTTTGAGTGTACTTTATGTCTTTGTCATGCTCGTTAAACCCTAAAGAACAAAGCATCGAGTTTATTGTTGTAAGCCCCATTTCTCGTAATCAAATGGATCTTTCCGAGTGATCTTGCCTTCCTTTACACTCGTAAAACTCAGGCTGTATATGCTGCTTTTGAAGGAGCGTTGGGTAGGTGGTAATTTAACCTTTTTCAGACCTTCCTGACTAATTACGAAAAAGGTGCACCTTTTCTTCTTCGGAAGTTAAGAGAGTTCTTCTCTAGTTTGTTTTATACTTTTTCGGCCTTAGGAGACTAAATTGTATGAAAAAGGACCCCCCTGGAGTCTTCTTTGGAGTTTTCAGACTCTCTAAACTATGAAAATACCATCGAGCATGTACTAGTTCGGGCTCATAAAATCCACGAATTAGTGCTTTATCAAGCATTCTTCTTTCTTTTCTTCGAGCTTGTAAAAAATGAAGATGGTCTCGAGTTTGCTTTATTGGACTCGTTAAACCTTTACAAGAAAGAAGGGAAGGGGAAGGTTTATTTCCATGTCTTTTTACATCACGGCAGCAAGTCTTGTTTCCTTGAACAAAGCACCAGTTTTGAGTCTATCAACAGTTGGGTCCTAGTATTTTGACCTTATCCCGATTCAGAGTCTTCTTACTCCTCCAGTTGGTCTCTTTTCCAATTATATGGGGAATCTGTCAGTGCCTCCTACATTGCATATTTGTTTCGTTGGTCCTTTCGTGTCAAAAGCTACCTAAGTCACTTTTGTGTCGTGCTACTGTTCAAGGATTAAACCTTTGTCGGCCATTCTGCAGTTGCCTCGACCTTTTGTGTCGGCCATTCCCTGGTATTAGTTCGTTACATCATGTCTTTAGCGGTCCTTTTTGTGAAATTCAGTACCAATTCCAGATCCAATTAGTCTTTGACTTACCTCGTGTTGGATGATGAAGGATTCCTTAATGCCTTCCTTCCAATGGATCTCTTCCTATCGACTGCAACACATCTTGCTCTGGGAACGAGATTTTGAGTTTTATGACAGTACCTTGGGAACTTTTGTCCTCAGTGGCAATTTTCCTCGTTATTGGGTAGTGGGAATACCTTAATGTCTCCTACTCGATGGATTCTTCAAGTGTTCGACTTCAAGTCCTTGTAATCACACTTGTTAGAATGTACTAGGTACCTTGGGGACCATTTTCATTAATGGTGGTTTCCCTCGTGTTTGTTAACGGTTCTCATTATTGACCGGTAATCAAACGGCTTCCTCCATGTTCGACTTCAGCTCCTTTATTCGCATGGTTAGGATTCGTACCTTTTTTGGGCGGTTTTGATTGAAGACCTTGGGGCCGACAGTAGCATTGTCATCTTTTTCTATTTCCCAAGTTGCGCAAGACCTTGTTATAATTTATATGACATTTTGCTGAGACATAGATCCACCTTGTATTTTTGTGGCTATGATCGATTGTTGAGCATGGATCCACCTTGTTCATTTGTGGCCATGGCTCCTTTAGATTTGATATGGCGCCTTTTTTCATATTGAGCGACCGTGATAGTTTCATCAGTTATACATATGTTGGATCCACCTTTATATTTATGGTGATGTTTTGTATTTGGACGTGTATGTCCCAGAGATCAGTTTTTCTGACATTTATCTCTCTTTCAGGTACCTTTGTTCGAGCCTTTTGATCTTGGATTCTCTGCTCTCTCCATACTCAGCTGTTTCCTTTATAATGTATTTCAGCTATCATCTTCCCCTCTAACCTCACACATTAGGGGGCATTTGTTATAGCCCAAAATGACACATCTCTGCCTATGACCACTTTCCCATGATTTCGTTGCATGTCGGCACTTCATGAAAGTCACTGAAAAAACACCTATCTTGGAGGACCCATATCTTGAGTTTTGTAATCCGTTTGACCTCATTTTTGCACCGTTGGAAAGGTATTTCAGTTAGCTAAAACTTTCTAGAAGACATCAAAGTCTGAAAATGCCCAGAAATACCCTAAAAATGCGTTTTTTGTACATTCGCCATTTTCCTTAAGGCAAACCCACGAATGTACCTCTTAGCATTTAAACATTAAAACATGAGTTAAATGGAGATTAGTTAAGTCATTTAACTTAATTTCCTTAACTGCTGTAACTTCTCGAACCTTCAAAACTACCTTATTTCACCCATATAAATAGAGGTAGGGAGGTCCATGAGAAGGGACTTGGAATTTCTGCATTGTTATGCTGGAGGAATCAGGACTCTCTTTGCCTACATATTTGCCCTGGAGGGCTTCCCTTTGTGTTGCAGAGCTTGGAGGCTGAGTTCTTTGGAGAAGAGAAGCAGCAAAACCAGATCAAGGTTTCATGAGGTGCCAAACTTGAAGAGAAGGTATATTTGTACTTGTTTTCAAGATTAATAAAGATGTGATGTCCTTCTTCTTCCCAGATCATTGTTCAATGTGTGATTGAATCTCTGTTTCTGATCATATGATGATGTTATTCAGATCATTAGTTCATTTTTATTTGATTATCATTGTCTTATATGTGGTCATAATGGTTTGAGGAAGGTATAACTTGTTTTGCAGGTCTCTTGGAGCAAGAGGAGCAAGAAGAGGATTGAAGAGAAAGCTTGGACCAGCCTTCAGTTAGTCAGGTGTGGACCTTTCTCATCTCTGAAATTTGCTGTTATATGCTTGCTGAACATTGTGCATCTCTCTTTCAACCCCAGTACGTTGATGGCCTCTTAAACCCTAGCCATAGGATACTTTCCTTTACAACACATATGTTGCAAAGTGACTGACTTTCTCTCCAAAAGAAGAAAGGAAAATTCTGAAGGGAAAGTAGATGCATAATATATTTTAGCATCATTTTCAAGTGGTTGAATTTCTTTTGGCATGTTATAATAGAAGCTTGCAAACCTCCTATTAAAACTTGACATTGTTTAACCCTCTTGTTTCTTCATGGAATAAAATCCTGAAAGAACTTGGTCCAATGACCTCCTCTTACCCCAAAAATTCAAAAAATATATCAGAAAACTCTTCCCATGCACTTATGGATTCAGGATGTAAATGTTTAAACCATTCCTTAACATCTCCTTGCAAAGATTGGGAAAAATACCTCATACAAGCATCAGCATGCTCTAATTTAAAAAGGTCAAGGAAATGCTCAAAAGCTTGAAGATGTTTCTCAGTTGTAAGGTTATCAGACTCTCCATCAAATCTAGGAAGGTATTTTTAGTGTTTTGTAGAAAAATAATGAAGGATAGGAGGTAGGTGAAGAGGTCTATACCGATTTTGGATATTGGAAGAAACATGGCTATGTGGAAAGGATGTAATATCAACTATAGTACTATGGGTTTCACAGGGATGATCCTTGTTATTATGTGGCTTGAAAGAAACATCTTGGTCAGAATCATATGTATAAGATGAAGATATACTTTTAGTTCTTAAATAATGATATCCATGGGTAAATCCATGGTCTTTTTTTGAATGTAATAAACAATGGAAAATTATTTTGATAAACTTAGGAAATGACAAGAAAAAATTGACAAGAAAGGATAGAACATATTGGAGAAGATTCACACTTGAGTACCTTATTTTTTCACCATGCCTTTCCATGTTTTTACAATGAGCTCATTCCCCAGTAGAGTCTGTTGGTTCTCTTTGAAAAATTGATTTCTGGATTATGCCCCCAGTGGAGTCACCCAAAATATATGAACTATGGATTCTTTGAGAAAGGAGCCACTAGGTGAAAAATGCACAACCTGTTTGATGTTTGATTGTTTTTCACCATCAACAATCAAATATAGAACTTTTTTATTCATACCCAGGGAATATTTGAACCCTCGTTCCCTGGAAACGATGCCAATTTGTTAGCACTCAGAATGTACCCAGGCTATGAAAGGTAGATCTAGAGGTAACCACATAACCAATTTAGGCTATATCATCACCTTATACAGTCAGAGATGGATCTCTGACTATTTACAAGCTTCTCACTTAAGGTATTCAATCAATGACATTCAGAAGGTGATGTTTTTGGTAGGAACAATTTGTTTTTAAATATTTCGTAGGACAGTCATGGAGGAGACCATTGGGTAATGGAATCAACAATCAAATCTGAGTTAGGTTTCAAGAGGTTGGGGTTTGAAATGATCATGGAAAAAGGCAGGGTAGACACCATTTACTCAGTCTTGAGGAATTTGCATGTTGATTAGAAGACAAAGAAGACAGTCCATCAAACAGAGCACCTAGCTAGGGTGAATTCTGTAAAACTTTAGAAGAAATTGTTTTGAAAATTATTGAACAATGAACCTAGAGAATGTAAGATGAATTCTATCCCATAAAATTATGTTCAAACATGAAATAAAATACAAAATGGATTCGGAAATGGGATAAACAATTACACAAGAAGATCACTTACTGAAGAAAAAGATGGCACAAGAATCTATGCCATAGAAAACCCTCAACATTCCATCTTTGCAATTATATTCATCTACAGAAAATTGAAACCTATTACAATGAAGAGCCTCTCTACTCTTGAAAATCCAACCTTGATTACAATACAAAGTATTGCTTAAATACAAAATATGCTTTGTGAGCTACTAACTACCTACATGCTAAAAATAGGTGTATGTAACCGCCTTTTTACATTTGTCAATTAACTTTAAGAAACTATCCCTATCTTCTAGGACACAAACCTAATATATATACAAAAAATACAATTAAGTTGCAATAAATATGGAAAGGATGCCAAGTGATTCGAGTTTTTAGCTAAAAATACAATAAATAATAAGGATACTAATTGTGTCTAAGATATTTTTTATTCATTTAATAAAACTAGTTGTTCATAATAAATTAAATGGATGTTTTGAATTTAAGAATTTTAATAAATTATTTTGAACAAAATCAATACATTGCCATAAACTCATTCTTTCACACTAGGGGTTATGACCTTACATAATTGGTCGAAAGATTGTTTTGGAATTGCAAAAGTGCCTTTGTCATATACATATTGGTCGACACCTATTGATAGTTGACCTAAAAGTCTCCGCTTGAACTAAAGCCTCACAAGAAAGCTTAATAGGAAGGCCTAAGTTGCAACCTAACAAATATTATCGAGACTTAACGGAAGGCCTTTATCAATTCAAAAAGTATTATCTTCTCCTAGTCCTTTATACATCTTATCCTAGTAGTAACCAAGCAAAAATAAGAACTCATATTTCCTTCTTATGCTTTCCATGATTATTACAAACATCAAAACATCGTTTTGCTTTATGGAAAGGCCAAATTTTGTGGCCACTTCTTTGCAAACCTATTTGCTTGGAAGTATGCAATTGTTAGCAACAAGTGTTGGTGGATTTAAGTGTTCTTTTACAAATAATCAAATTACCAAGTCATTAATTATCAACTAGGGATCGTCGTCTATTTCAAGATATTGGAAAAAGTATATGCATGCTACAAGTTCCCTTTCAACATTGGTTTCTTATTATGAACTGCAGTACAAGACTATAAATCATAAATCAAGTCTCACCAGAAAACAATTTTCACTTAAATCACACAATTCAATCAAAGGTTTATAAAGCTTGAATCAAATTCACACAACAATGGAAATATGCTAAGTTCTAACAAATGGAAATGGCATTAAAAGATCAGTAACATCAAATGAA
Source organism: Pseudotsuga menziesii (assembly GCA_001517045.1). Lineage (NCBI taxonomy): Eukaryota > Viridiplantae > Streptophyta > Pinopsida > Pinales > Pinaceae > Pseudotsuga > Pseudotsuga menziesii. Next base: position 548,507 of record LPNX010297191.1, on the reverse strand, counting down.
TGGTAATAGTAAATTGACAGGAGAAACAATCTAATTCTTGACACACACACACAGAAAACTAAGCTTAACGAAATAAAATATTCATCACATGTTAAGAAGAGTGGGCCCTCCTCCTTGGAATATAGTGCTTCATGGAAATATCAGAACACTAAGTTTACAAAAACCAATTGGATATTTTCATTAAATAAAATACTTTCTTCATAATTCTTGCACATTCCTTCACAAATTTAATTAATCCAAATTTTGAACTCCCTCTCTCAAAGAGAGGTTGCGTTTTTAAACAAATAGGTGTACATAATAATAGGAACAAGATCTAGGAACTATCTGGAGAATTTGTACATTCTCAAGTTGTTCAACGGAATACTTATTCAAAGAAAGATACAGATCATAATGCATTCATCAAATGTCTTGGAAAATCAAATTCTAAGCCCTTGAGATATCTTAGGAATTGGCCCAATCTTAATGACCAGGATAAAAAAAATAGGGGATTGTGATTCATGGTTGTTAGACCAACAACTCATTGTTGGATGTGAGGGGTAACATGGTGAATATGTGGCGTTTTCCTTTATTGGTGCAACAACTTTCTAGAAATTCAGAGTAACTATAATTTTGTAAGTTGGAGTAACAATAAGCTTGGGAACCATAGTAACACCACATGTGTTTGATATGAAAATAACATTCTTATAACAATCTCAAAACAATATCCTTTGGCATGCACACAATCTTTATTAGTAGGAATATCATTATCTTTTCATTCCAACACTTAGAAAAATTTATTAAATCAACATATCAAATGGAAATAACATACATTGGATGAAAATACCTCATAATTAATAATAATGAGACCAAAGATGATTAATTAGGTATAACAAAAAGGGTAATAGTGTATAAAATGGTTTATAGAAGGTGGAAAATATAGATCCCAACATACACCCCAAACTGAGAGTGTTGCATGTCCTCATGCAATTCACACTGCTAATTTGAATTGGAGGGATAGGAATATATTTGATGAAGATTAGTAAGATTGTAGCCAACTAGCCTTGGATTTGTTGCAGTGTAGTTCCCTACATTCTTCTCCATCTCCTTGAAGTACCGAGTTTCATGCTTAATTCTCATGGAATAATCAAAATAATATCGAGGGGAAGACATTTAGATTAGAATGAATCAAAGCTAAAGCCCAGTGTATTGGATTCCACACTTCTAGGTGCACTCAGTATACATGTCAAACCTTTTCAATCCCTTATTGAAATTGGAGATACAAAAAGATTCCCTCCTTTTTACCTCATATGAGTTTATTAGTCCTAATAGTGTCTATTTTCATATGTCTAACACATTGGACACAATAGGAGAGTGCCTTCAGTTCATCAAGAATTACAAAATCCTAAGCATGATTTGCAATCATCCGATGATAGATCCCAATAATAGCTTGAGTACCATGGTAAGCTCCTCTCACCATTAAGAAATACTTTTTATCATTCATGGTGATGGTGGACTGAGCAAGTTCCCACTAAATTTGTCCATTCATAAAGGATACAAAGGCCCTTACCTGAACATTCCCAACAAAGGGAGGGTTCTATGCATACTCACGAGACATATGAATGTTATGCTAATAGATTTCACAAAGAAGTTCTTGATATTTTGTATTGTTGTTGAAGAATGTATGCACAAATGATTTCACACTGTTAAGAGAATAGGGTTTACCTTGTGCTATAGCATTTAACTATAAAAGGAAATATCTTTCTTGAAGAAAATATGTATATACCAGTGATGGGGTCTTTCTACTAGAATAGGTTGGACTGAGTCATACATCATCTTCTTTTCCTCATTTGACTTCTAGACTTGGGTTGTTAGCTCCTTAACTTTCTCATGTACTCACTCCATTGTTCATATTTCATCCTATAGACAACATATTACTATGCTCATTATTGCTTGAGGTTGTGAATGGTGTGCATATAATCCTCCAAAATAATTATCCCTAGTCCATAAACTATAGCTTCTTTCTTTCATTTGGAAATCTTAGTTGCCATATGAAGGTAGGCCTCAAGTACTAAGGAAGAATATTGGACTCAAATGCTTTAGATATTTGCCTCCTCCTTTTGACCTTTTTGATCCTGGGCAGAAGGGTTCTTTATAAGAACTTGTTTAGGCTCTATAATTTGAGTTTCTATAAAGATATACTCTAGAAAATATTTGTTGGAGGAATTTTTTATAGGAGTTTATTTATGCTCCATGGTTTTATTTCCTTGTTAAAGAAATGTAATTGCGGAAGATATTCTATTTTGTATTATTATTGTTATTACCCCTTTCAGAGATGTTGTTCCTCTGATTAGGGATGTCATTGATGTATTTGGTCATGTAAATCCTTGAGGGAAAAACATTCGTTGTAAGTCAAGTCAGTAATACCCACAAAAGTATTATTAAAATGTATTTTTGAGTCTTCCAAGGAAAGTCAGCCTTGACAGCAAGGAGAATTCGGACTAGTTGGGTTATTAGGCCTTTCAATTGATTAGTATAAATAGGAGAGGCACTTCCCTCATTTGGACAAGCAAAACACTCGAGAAATTGTGTTAGAGAGAGAAGAGACAGTCCATATGGAGGAGAGGAAGAAATCTAGTCTTATTCTTTGGGTCTTACATTATACTTGGTTGAAGTATATATAGAGGAATTTTTGCTGGGTTTTCTTCCCCATAAGGGTTTCCTAGGATAAATATTTGTGTTCTCTTTTGTTCTGGTGTGCTTGTTATTCTTTCAGAGATCCTTTTGTTTTGGTATAACAACCTTTAAAATATTAACATGGTATCAGAGCTAACATGAAAGAAGACATTGTGCAACAACTCATTCTGCAATCCGATAAGACAAGGGTTACTATTCCAGGTACCTCCCTCCATATATCATTTGGAAAATAAGGTCTATTCAACTCGCCCTAGGAGGGCATATCTTTCTGTCAAAGAAGTTTTTCATTATGAGGATGTTCACTTTTTGACCTACCATTACTACCGGGAAAAAATAGGGCATCAATTTTTTCAAGGTTTCATCCTCAGATTCCAGAAAAGAAACATACAGTCTATCTCTCCTTAGGGAGGTGCATATTTTCCTCCAATCAACTCTACAAGTGATCCCAGTTGGAAAATTAGGGTTTTCCAGTCAAACCCTAAGCCACCCTAAAGTAGATTCTAAAAGCAGTCATCATAGTAGTAGGTTCTATCCCCTATATTTCCATTCAAAGTTCTCATACATTAAAGATGAAAAACAACATCAAGCTTGATGAAAATCTTGAGGGAGTAGAGAACTTCGGAGCATGGAAGTACAAAATCATGCTCATCCTCGAAGAACATGACCTAGATGACTTTATCAAAGAAGAGGTCAAGGAACTAGAGGGAGAAGAGTTAAAGGCAAAACACAAAAGGGATATGATCAAAGTAAAAAGGATCATAGCTAATTACATCAAGGATCAGTTGATCCCCCAGGTATCTTCAAATAATACTCCAAAGGAAATGTCTGATGCACTAACTAGTATGTTTGAAGGTAAGAACATCAACCGAAGAATGAACTTGAGAGACCAAATCAAGGGTGTGAAGATACAGAAGACAGAGACCATACAATCATACTTCTCAAGAGTATCTCATATCAAAGAACAATTAGAAGCCATTGGTGATATGATGGAGGAAGAAGTAGTGATGACCACCCTAAATGATCTTCCTAGAGAATGTGATTCCTTCATTAGAGGAATATATGCTAGAAGAAAGTTAACCAAGTTCAACAAACTATGGTAAGAATGCATATAAGAAGAAGGAGGGATAATAAACATATAAGAGAAGTTAAATGATAATGAAGATTAAGCTCTAGCTACACACACCAAGAATGGAAGAATCAAAAGGAAGAGTCAAGGTTCATCTCCTAGAAGATCACTAGACTTCAAGTAGAATAAGAAACCTAGAAGGGATTATTCATCCTTTGAATGTTACTCATGTCATAAGATGGGACACATTGCTATACATTGTCTTCTTAAGAAGGATCAGTTCAAGAAGAAGAATTGAAAGTACCATGCCCATGGAGCTGAAGAAAACGAATCAAGCAAGGAAAGGACCACAAAAAATGAAGACTCTAGTGAAGAGTATGTCCTAATTTCAGATCTCACAGGTTCAATGAATCATGGAAGTGACTCTTAGCTCATAGATAATGGTGCTTCCAAACATATGACAGGACATAAGGATTCACTCTCTTGTCTTACCTAAAAAGAATATTCACAAAAGGTACAACTTGGAGATGATTATCAGTACCCCATCAAAGGAATGGGAGAATCCTCTTACAAATTAAGAACTAGAAAGCTCGTGAAGATGAAAGAAGTCTTATATGTTCTAGGTTTAAATAAGAATCTTCTTTCCATCTCATCTCTAGATAAGAAAGGATTTAGAGTTTCTTTTGTAGATGGTGAATTTCTTATCTGGCCAAAAGGGAAAACAATAGATGATGCTATTGTAATTGGTGTCGAAGGAGGACTCTACAAATTTAAAGGACACATAGATTCATCTCTTACAGCTAGCACTAGTCCATGTGAATTATGGCATAGAAGACTTTCTCCTGTAAACTACAAAGCATTGCCAATTGTGAGCAAGGTTTTCATAGGTCTACTAGAGATCCAGATCGATCGTGAAGGAGTATGTAAAGGATGTGCTCAAGGAAAGAACACCAAGAATCCATTCCCAAGAAGTAACATCAAAGTAAATGGGATCTTAGACATTATACACTTAGATGTGTGTAGAACGATTTTATCCACTTCCTTAAGCGGGTATGCATATTATGTCTCCTTTATTAATGATTATTCTCGGAGGACTTGGATATACTTCTTAAAAGGAAAAGATGAAGTATTTGGAAAATTCAAGGAATTTAAGGCTCTTGTGGAAAATATATCTGAAAAGAAGATAAAAAACTTAAGATCATATAATGGAGGAGAATTCCAAAAGAAATTCCAATTCCAGCCCAGGTCACACACATGACCACTCACTTGCCCTCTTTCTTTTTGATTTTATGGCACATTGACCACCAATGGCACTAGTTGTTTTGTTTTTTTCCAATTTATTTTACTACATTTTAATAGTAAACCATTGTCTAATGAGTAACGATCAAGCATTTTTATAGAAAATATAAGATAAAGTTATTTTTATGTTTATAAATTTCAGAGAAAAAGGTTAATAGGATTTTAAAATACACTCCCACCGCTATGGTAGTATTAAGGACATTCACAATAAACAAACAAACAAAAGTTTAGATATAGAGATACAAATGTTAGTAAGTGAAAAAAATATTTTTTTCAAAGTAGGGTCAAGGTTTAAACTCTAAAAGATGTGAAGCTCTAACTCAATTCAACAATGAAAGCATAAGCATAACTAGATACAACAAGATCATTTTATTAATGTTCAATAAATGAGTGCTAATTACAAGAATGTTAATACAATGTTAGATTGCACAAGACACTCCTATGTAAAGCAAACAAGAGAAGCGAAAAACATATCGACTCTATATGATCCAAATATTTAAGGATAAGACCAAAATTGGAAGGAAAGATGTGCAAGAAGAGGATTCCTAAAATAAAAATATAGATGTGCAATGACTATTATGGAGAGAGAAGAAAAATCCCTAACATCCTCTATCATTGTGAGGGAACCAATGCAAAACTTGATGATGTTCTATGGGGAGAAATTGGGGTTGAGGGGGCTTGGTTGGTTGATCCCGGAGGAGCTTTGGATTGAAAATATTCCTCTCTTGTAAGATTTGAGGTTGTGGTGAAAAAGTTCATGATGGAAAGTTGGTTGTTCAAATGGATTTGGCGGGAGGGGGTCCGACTCCAGGGTATTATAAAAATAGAGTGTATGATGGCCTCAAGGAAGGAGGTTTGTTGTGTCATAGATTTTCCACCAATAGGATTCGAGGTTGGCGTGTTTGTTTGATGCTTACCGCCTCTAGTGGTTGAGATACACTAAACAGAGGTGATGAGCTTGATGGGGCTTGGGTAGGTTTCTCAAAGTCTTTTATTAGTGGATAATAGCATCTTGGACATATAAAGCTAGAGATCTCTGATAAGGGTAGTGTGAGTCCCCCCCCCACCCCCTTGCAAAGTCTTGGGACAAAAATTTGAACCTTCATCATATCTCGTAACATATGAGACATCTAAAAAACAAATTGCTCCTTAGATTATTTTAATAATAGAGAAGAGAAGAGAAGATAATTTTTTATTGTCGAACAAGAGACCATAGATAGATCAAAGGAATTTCTATTTATGTTAGAAAAATACATCGTGGGAATGCGAGTGCAACTCCTATAAAATCATATGAAACTTTCAAGGTCAAAGTAAAAAGATATAGAGATAGGATTCCCAGAGAAGAAAGGATCCCTCTCAAGAATTGTAAATACTGAGAATATCTCAACTGGAGGTTCCTGGATAATGTGTTCAAGGTGTAAAGGAGCCATCTACTTTTGATGATGAGGAGGCACAGAGGTTGGTTTCCTCTAAAATCTGTACATGAAGTAGGTGGAAATTTCTTACCATTTGAGGTTTAAGTCAAGAAGCCCTTGATTGAGGATGATTCAGATGAACTGGAAGTATTGGAAGAATATGCTACAATGTAAAATTATTCTATGTCAAAAGTACAAAGATAAAGAATCAAACTTGAGTAGGATTCAATGTTGTGTTGTGAAATGGAGAAGCCAAAGTTGAATTTTGGCTTTGCCAATGTGTAGTGCTTTACATAGGACCCCAAAATCATGGTCTATATGACATACTTTTGACTTCTCACTGGTTTATTTCGATATGCATTTTTGTTTGCTTGCTTAAATAGTCAATAAGCTCTTTGGGAGAGTGGGACTTCATGGACATCTCATTTTGAAGAACATACTTAACTCAAAGTTCAAAGTTTAGTTTTCTTCTCACAAATAAAAAACTTAACTTCAAATTTATTTTAATATGTTATAATCCAATAACTCAAACTTCAAAGTTCAGTATTATTTTCACAAATAGAAAAACTTAACTTCAAATTTATTTTAATAGGTTCTAAGCCCATAAGTCAAAGTTCAAAGTTCCATTTCCTTTTCACAAATAAAAAACTTAACCTCAAATTTATTTTAATATGATGGAAGCCCATAACTCAAAGTTCAAAATTCACTTTTCTTTTCATGAATAAAAATATTTTTGAAATCCTCTTAGAATTAAAGAAAGAGCCACTACTTTAAATTTCAAAGTTCAGTTATGTAATCATTATTGTTTCTTTTTTTAATTATTAGGAAAATTACAAAAATCAAGAATTATTAAAAAATTGTTACAAATTTAGAATGATTAAAAATAGAGATTTTGATGCCCATAAAATGGCATTATGAAATCAAATTCGATCATAAAATTTGGGAAAAGGATTGAAGAATAGAGTTATGATCTCACCAACAGTTCTACACTTTATGACAATTTGTAAAGTATGGAAACTAAATACATTGGAAACTAAAGGATCACAACGTCTTGGTTGGAAATAACGTGAATCTTATTATTATGAATAGGTGTATGCAGTTCATCTTCAAATTATACTATGCCTATGATATGCAATTATGTTAACAATATTATTCTATGAATTAGTATTACGTCGATGGAAGGAATTGAAATTCAACATAATGTATTTAGTACTTGATGTTGCAATCACATGTAATGCATCATCCTTAATGAATTGTCATGCAACTGTAGATACTCTCCCTGAGACAGTTGTAACTGCATCAACTCATGTGAAGAAAATGAATGAACAGGTTTGGAATAAACACATCAGTAGACTTTGTTGGTCTCTAACAAGGACACTTTTGAAGGGTGTGTATGACAAACTTATAAATCATTGTAGTCAGATACAATCAATTTATGTCGTTTTACTAGAAAAATAAAAGTTTTTGTCAATCTAAAATATTATGCCACAGATAATACAGACACAGGGGATGCAGATTTGATGGTATGTTATTTTTTTATAATTGTGTTTCCTATAGTATATATTGATTTTGTGTCCCATTTCTTGGTATATAAAGCCTCACCTTTAATAGAAATATTACTTGTATTAAATTCAGGTGATTGGTAGATGCATAGACAAACTTATTGAACCTCAATTGTCAAGATGAACAGTCCAATCCGATCCAACAGAAGAAATGATATAAATGGCACCTCCTATCATCTTCAAAGGAGGAAGACGATAGAGATTATAGAGATGGAGAAGACAAAGAAAGTGAGGAGGGTAAAGAACAAGAAGGGAGAAGGCGATATGATCTTCAAAACTGTACTGAAGTGTGATGATTTTCTTATAAAAAAAAGAGAAATAACTACTAGGTTCTCCCCCTTGTAGAGTTTTACATCAAGGCATGGGAACAAAAATGGGCGTGAAGTGAGACGATGTGGATCTCGGGTGCATAAGCATCATCATGCTCAAAGGATATATTATCTGAATGATTCCCTTCTTGTAGATGAGATGGATAGGGTCTAGTTGGATCTTTGATGCATGGTGCAAATATAAGCGTTGGCCAACCATGGATTTTTGGTGGATTGGACATGAATATCACAACTGCATGGGTTTTGAAAGTGGTATATCTTGGGTGGGTCCATCAGGGTGATTCTATTGATACAGGAGTTGCAGGGGCACAAACTACAAGAACTAGTTCTAAAGGTGAAGCTGACATTCAACCTTTGTAGATTGATGAGATAGTGGGCTTTGATGAAATTGGAAATCTCTCTCAGTACATTGATGTACTAAAATAAAAAAATTTCCCCTCTTCTCTATTCTAATTTCTCTGCCAATTACCACATCACCACTCTAAGGAGTGTTTTATTATGTGTCCCTCTTGGAACATGGAAAACATTGATTGCAAGGGCTTTGGCATGTGCAACAACGAAGGAAAGATAGAAGGTTAACTTCTATATGTGAAAGGAGAAGTTGTACTTAGCAAGTGGATTGGGGAAGCTGAATGAGAATTGAAATTTCCCTTTGAAGAAGCTCAAATAGTGGTTTGCATTGCAATTGTCATAAGCTAAAACATATTGTACTAAGATTCCTTAATAGATAATATAACTATGTAAGTGCATATGACTCAAAAAATTACCATTGGTCCATAAAGTGAAACTACCACAGTTGAAAACAAACCATTTAGCGCAAAACCATATAACTAATAAAGTCTTGCCTTGTGACACAAATAAAAATGCCGCACATTTTTGTAATCATAAATGCAGTTTCTAATAAGATGAGATGAATGGATTACTCAATATATCAAATAGTAGACTCCTAGCCGTCATTTCTTTACATAGCTACCTTAGGTTCCATATTTAAAATGGAAATGGAATAGACAATTCACATGCACTTGTCATTTTGGTGGAGGAGTTGCAAGCCAATTGTGTTGGTGATCTTTCCTTTCATGAACACCTTGAGGAACTTTATGCTATGGCCCCTTATTGAATATTGAAGATTGCATGGACTAGGAAGATTGTGTAGAAGAATTGATAGGTTCTATTCACTCATAATGTAGGGTGATACCCCCAATATTGCGACAATTAACATAGGTGTGCAACACCATGTCCAACATGACCTTTTGGAGATGTTGATATGAAATACACCCTCCAAACTTTGTAGAAAAGTAAATCGTTGGTAATGTTTGAAGTCAACAATCAATTTGAAGGTCAAAGGTGTTATATTTTTATCAATTAGACAGTATTATCTTAGGATCTTATCTAAGAGAATAACATGCACAACAATCAATCACAAGAGACAATATAAAAGAAGATTTTCCTTGGGGAAACCATAAAGGAGAAAACCCCGCAACTTCCTCAGAGATAGAATGAGAACCAATGGTAGCAGTAAAACCCAAAGATGGAAAGATGATCTCCAACAACTGTTATCGCTCTCACTTGAGTGAGCTTCTTCTCTCTCACCTATGTGTTATAGTTGGGTGAGTGTGTGTGACAAATAGAGAGTCTCACTCTCTCTTTATACTAGTTTCTGACTTGACAATTACTTACCAGGGCCAACATCTCTAGGAGAGTCTAGTAACCCTAGTGCCCCTCAACTGTGGGTACTTTCCCCCCCCTGATCAACAAGGAGGGTTAACCTCAACTCAATTGTGGGGACTATTGCCCCGTCTTACAATGGAGGGTTAAACTCAATGAATTTACATGACTTTATTATATTAATGACTCTCTTGATAGGAACATCGGGGTACAATATAATATATACAAGTGAATACATTCTGAAGTTACAAATACATCAACACTCCCTCTTAACTAGGAAGGTGTTCTCTTGACACAATTCATCAGCACAAGTCTTCATCACTGGATCATCATCAAATCTAGATCATCACTAAATCATCATCAAAGCTAGATCATCATCATCATCACTACTTCTGCTATCTCGATCAAATGGTAGGACACACCTACTACCATCTGTGAAAGGCTCCAGCACTTATATTCACTAGCATGGTAGGAAAAACCTACTACCGTCTGTGAAAAATCTCCAGCACTTACATCCACTGGCATGGTAGGAAACACCTACTACCATCCATGGAAAGGCCCCAACACTTACATCTACTCATGGCATGGTAGGACACACCTACTACCATCCAGAGAAATCCCCCAGCACTTACATCCACTAGCATGGTAGGACACACCTACTACCATATGTGGAAAGGCCCTACACTTACATCCACCAGCATAGGAGGACACACCTACTACCATCTGTGTAAAGGTTCTGCACTTACATCAGCTGGCATGATAGGACACACTTACTACCATCCAGGGAAAGGCTTCACACTTACATCCACCGGCATGATAGGACACACCTACTACCATCCGGAGAAAGGCTCAACACTTACATATATCGGCATGATAGGACACACCTACTACCATCTAGGGAAAGGCTCAACACTTACATATGACCATGGGAGGAACCAATCCTACCACCATGTCAGAAGGGCACAACACTTACATTTGACCATGGGAGGAACCAGTCCTGCCACCATGTCAGAAGGGCACAACACTTACATTTGACCCTGGGAGGAACTAATCCTGCCACCATGTCAGAAGGGCACAACACTTACATTTGACCATGGGAGGAACCAATCCTACCACCATGTCAGAAAGGCACATCACTTATATTTGACCATGGGAGGAACCAATCGTACCACCATGTCAGAAGGGCTCACGAACTCATCACTTCCCCTTGGAAGGAACCTCGATCTGGAGAACACCAAGCTTCTCCCTAAAGTACTCAAACTCCACTCTGGCCATTTATAGCATAGAATCACATCAAGGTTAATTACATCCAAGGATAACCTGCGAGCTTCACCAGGAGTGATTACATCCGAGGATAACCTATAGGACTGATTATGTCTGAGCAACCTACAAGCACCACCAGGATTTATGCTCAGACGATTGGTCTCATCGGCTATTCTAGAACTCCCTCTTTTGAGAGATCTCGATCTGGATCACAAACTGGAGCTTCACTGCTCCTCTCTGCATCATACAAAAAATGCAAGTCAGATCAATCAAATCAAATAGTAGTTTTCACAAGAAACATACTACCTCCCAAATAGTTGAGCAAGTGGCAACATATTTTTCCATGGTTGTTCTCAGCGCCATGCAAGACTCCTTCCCGTTAAACCAAGAGATCACACTTGATCCCATACTGAAGCAACACCCTGAAGTGCTATTTCTATCAATGGAACTGCCTGCCCAATCTGAATCCACATAACCCTCCAAGTTAATCTACTGATTCACCTTATACTTGATCCCATAATCAAATGTACCCTTCAGGTACCTTAGAATATGTTTTGCAGCAATCAGGTGAACATGTCTCGATGTGTTCACAACAAAGCAAATATTTGGTATCGTATTCGTTAATTACATCAAGGAACAAATAATCGGATGATACATCACGACATCAATCGTCTCTGATGAAGCAACACTCAATAGCTTCAGGTTCGATGTCATAGGTGTGGCCATGGCGTTGCAGCCCATTATCTGAACCTGTTCAAGATCACTACTACATAGATCACTTGTCCCAGGGAGATTCCATTCACATTCTGCCACACCTCCATGCCTAGAAAGTAGTGCATCATCCCCAATTCCTTCATCTCAAAATCAGCAGCAAGTCTCCTTCTTGCAAATTTAAGGGAGTTCCTCTTTTCTGTCAGGAACAAGTCATCGACATATAACGGGAGCATCACTGGTCTTCCACCTTCAACCTTGAAGCAAAGGTTGGAATATGATTTACTCTCAATAAATCTTAGATCCATCAATAAGTTGTGCATCCTGTCTTACCATGTCAAACCTTAGGATATTTTGCAGTCACTCCCTCTGGAGCGAAGCATCATTCTCCCTCTGCCTTTCATACTCTATGCATTGAAACATTTTGTTCTGGAGTGACAAGTAGCTTCCTCTACTACTAATATTATATGTATCCATCTAGGGTCACTAGATACCAAGATCCTCTATCTTGAAAACATTCTTCTCAACCTTGTAGCAAAGGTTAATATCTTCATCACTCTAGGTGATCTTCAAGCTCTTCATGTATGTGTTATCCCATGGGTGCCTTCTGAGCTTGTATAAGGCCTTCTTTCATTTGCACACATGATTCTTCATGTCATGTGTCTTATCTTCTAGTGGCTGCAAATGTCTCTTCATAGTCTATGCCTTCTTTCCATGATAAGCCTCATGCTACGAATCTTGCCTTGTATCCTACAATGTTGCCATCTACTGCATGATGGATCTTGTAGATCCATATGGAAGATACTATGGACTTCCCTTTAGGTCTTGATATCACATCCTAAACATCATTCTTCTTGAACTGGTACTTTCCTTCCCTTTCTTCTTGGCTACTTCTTCATAGCTTGGAAGGCTCTACATCAATGATATCACTCAACAGTGTCACATAACTACACTGTGTCTGAGACCTCTTTCTTTCTTTGAAAGTATCGTCATATTATTCTTCATCTTGGATTATTTCTCGAACGGTCATCACTTGTTCTTTGGAACAAGTTTCATCCTTCTTTTCTTGTAGGCGATTGTACGTGATATTTCCTACAAGTCAAATGCATTAGTTGTATGGTTAGAAACATTTCATAAGGCATATTCATAATGGCAAATTCTTATGCATAAAGATATAATCATGCAACTATTTAGCCAATACAACATTCATCCATATCTCATAGAAACTTTCTAGATTCCTTCCATCTTTACCATGACATCATTCAGATTGTGTTAGTAGCAATGGAGAGTTGTATAGCACCATGAGCTACTTATCCATCATATGCATATTAGTAGTATACTATCATTAATGCAAACATTCTATCATGCATAATACATAAAATGAATATAAACAAATGCATAACAAAACAATATCATGAAATTACAATTGAATACTTATCTTTATTTGTTTTGTGGGTAGACTCCTTCTTTTAGCTTCATCATCTTCTTCATTCATAACAACATCATTTCTTATCCAAATTCTTAAGATGGATAAGAGGTTCTTTAAGAATTGAGTTCTTCATATTCCTCATCGCTTGAGGGATCTTCTTTGAATCGTGAGCGCTTGATCTTTAGTTGCTCCCATCTTCTCTTCTCTTATTATGGGTTGAGCTTCATCTTGTGTGTGCTCTTCCCAGAGTCTGCTGAAAGTAATCACTTCCTTCTGGCACACATTTCTTGAATGAATGAATCCAATGATCCTGGGAGGCCATTCCAGGTGATTATCACAACTTCTGCATTCTCCACTTATTCTTCTACTGCTTCAAGTTGTTCTTTGGTTTAAGAGACCCTTGTAAAGTATGACTGTATGGTCTCTGCATTCTGTATCTTCACATTCTTTAACTGGTTTCTCAAAGTTATCTTCCGATTTATGTTCTTCCCTTCAAATATCTTTCTCAAGGAATCAAAAATCTCTTTAGGTGTCTTTAGGGAAGACACTTGTGGTATAAGATGATCCTTGATTGAATCAGCAATGATCTTCTTTTCCTTGACCAAGTTCTTCTTGTGTAAGGCTTTTAGCCTCATCTCCCTTTGGAACTAAAACCTCTCCACTTATGTAGGTGTCCAACTAATTTTATTCAAGAGCCAGTGAAATCCTATACTTCCATACTTGGAATTTTTTAGCTTCACCAAGCTTATCATCAAGATGGTGTGATTAGTCATCTTGAAATGAGAACCTCAACTATAAATAACAAAAGATTAGATCTTGTCAATTTGAGGTGTCCGTCGTGGTTCCAGAGCTGCCTGATATAGGGTTTGTCAGAGAAACCCTAATTTTCAAAACTTGGAATATTTTAGATCTGATTGGATAGAAATATGGGCCTCTTCAAGGCGAGCTGTCCAATGTACTTCTTTTCAGAAAACAGTGGAGGGAAGCTACTGGAACAGGAAGCCCTACTTTTCCAATTTCCTCTACAGAAATTCCTGATATTGTTTCTATGGTATCTCCGAAAGTAATGCTCCTCTATGTCTGAAATTTTGTACTATGGTATGATCATTTGTCCTCTTTCCAAAACCACAGGTTTGAGTAGAATTGGTTTCTCTAATTGGAACTTATGAGAGTTTTCCTAAGGTGACTTATTTCAGTACTGTTCAGAATAGCGAACTTGTACGGACTTCCACGTGTCCCTGTTTCATCATCAGGGTCTGAAACTTTTACCACAAAAATTAAAGTCCATTCCCTATCTAAAATAGTTTGTTAAATTTCATTTGGACCTTTGCAGCCCGAGATATAACGATTCTCCCTAGGTGTCCTGTTTAGGGATGAATCCTGCAAGAGTTTGGAACCCTGATTTGGAGGAATCATATCTCCCAGAATATAGCGAATATGAGGCTGAATTTTTTACACAATGTACATCAAGATTTTATCTTCGGCCTTTGAAATTTTTTTCCCTTGAAACATCTTCAATCTTGAGATATAGAGAATGTACCAAAACTACCCGTTTTGGTATTTTAGGGTCTTTCAGGCCCGTGGTCAAACTAGGGTTTGACTTTCCCGTAGTTTTACTCAACCAAAAAATTCGACCTTTGTATCTGAAATTCGATTTTTATGAGGAGACCAATCCTATGCTAGGCTCACTAAAAAATTCCTCTTCTGTAAAAATCTCTAATTTTTCGCAGCAAAAATTGAAAAAAAGCCCGAAATCAAATTATGCTTCGACAGAAAGATGTGCCCTTCAATGGAGAGTTAGCCTAGCCTCCTTTTGCTGATGGATTGTGGAGAGAGACAAAAAAATTAAGAAGCGCTAGCTTCTACAGCTGGACATTGTCTGCTTCTCAGGTTAGCTCTAATACCATGTTATATTTTTATCAATTAGATAGTATTGTCTTAGGATCTTATTTGAGAGAATAACATGCACAAGAATCAACCACAAGAGACAATAGACACAAAGATTTTCCTTGGGGAAAGCATAAAGGAGAAAACCCGGCAACTTCCTTAGAGATAGAATGAGCACCAATGGCAGCAGTAAAACCCAAAGGTAGAAAGATGATCTCCAACAGTTGTTCTCTCTCTCTCACTTGAGCGAGTTTATTCTCTCACCTATGCACTATAGCTTGGTGAGTGTGTGTGACAAATATAGAGTCTCACTCTCTATTTATACTAGTTTATGACTTGAGAATTACTTACCAGGGTCGACATCTCTAGGAGAGTCTAATAAACCTAGTGCCCCTCAACTGTGGGGACTTTTCCCCCCCTGATCAACAAGGAGGGTTAACCTCAACTCAATTGTGGGGACTATTGCCCCGACTTACAATGGAGGGTTAAACTCAATGACTTTACATGAATTTATTATATTAATGACTCTCCTGATAGGAATGTTGGGGTACAACGAAATACAACTGATTCTCTTGATAGGAACATTGGGGTACAATATAAGATATACAAGTGAATACATTCCGAAGTTACAAATACATCAACAAAAGGCCTTAAGAAGGAAAAATGAATCGCTTGATGGTTGGAATTCCAAGGTAGGATTATGAAAATGAATGCATGCTTGATGAAAAAATAACCAATGAGAGATGGAAAAAAATGCATCTTGGGAATAAGAAAGAACAAAAATAGAAGAGTGAAAGATAAAGTTTGCTCATAGATCAGAGGATGAAGCAAATATAGAACTTGTCCACAGAGTGAAGAGTATGTATGATCAAAGAAACTTGCTAAATGTCTCTAGTGAGTAAGAATACACAAATTGTCTGTTGAAAGTGTACATCTCACCCTTTGTAAAAATTTCTAGAGCATAAATAAGAAGCCATTGAATGTTTTATTCATAATGTCTCAATGCTTGTGTGAATGTTTAAAAAAATGTGATGGTTATGCTTTGTATTAAAAAAGTTGTTGTGACCAATGTAAAACATAGTAATACAGACATAAAGAGACTTTCTAGAAGTTAGTCCTTTAAAGTTCAAAATTCAAAATTACTGCTTAAAAAATGAATTGTTCTAACTATTTCAAAAGCACTCCAAGTTCTATAAGATTGTCTTAGAATTAAAGTTGTTTTGTAGTACATAAATGAACTTGAAATAAAATAAAAGGATGTCCATTATTGTTATCAACCCAAATGGTACTTCTCCGTTCGACTGTCAGCATTCCTTATGTTGGTACACAAAAGGACATTTTAGGATTGAAGTTTGCCAAAACACTATAGATGGGCATGAATTGGGATTGCATTTACCCTTGAACCAGCTTGCCATATTATTTTTCAAAGTTTTGAGTTGTGTACGCGACTATCTACATTGCAACTCACGTACATTAGCGTACGCGGGTTTCCTTTAAGCAACTCGCGTGTCATACGCAGGTTGCCTATATTAATAGTCACCTACATCTTGATTCAACATTAAAAATATAAAACATGATTAATGGAGATTAGTTGGGCCCTAATCATTAACTATCCTAACCGTTTCAACCTCCTCAACCTTCGAAACCACTATATTTCCCAAAGTATAAATAGAGGTCTTGGGGAGGGCATTAATCAATCAAGATTGGAGAGTAAAGTTATGCTGGTGGTATATCTTTAGAAGTCTTAGAGCATCAAAACTCAGAGTCCTTTGATTGAATAGGAGTCCTTGTCTTAGAAGCTGGGTTGTACTCTTATCTCATTCACTGATTGTTAATAAAGAGAATTCTTCTTCCAACATTGTGTTGAGTCTCTTTCATGTATTATGGTTAATGAATATTTTTTATTATGTACTGGGTATATTGTTTATCTAAACTCTTATATATACATGCATAAGATAGTACTTGGAGAATTTTCTCTTTACAGGTGAAGAAGGTGCATCCCTGGAAGCTTTGGAGAGAAGAGGAATGGAAGAAGATCAAGCTTGGATCAACTGTCAATAATCGGGTAAGTCAAGACTTTCTTCCTATTTCATTTCTATTCTCTATTAAAGTTGATTGTCTACAAGGTTAGTAGTAAGTTGGTAACCCTAGACCCTAGGTTACAAGGGTGCTTAATCCTGAACAACAGAACTGGCGACTCTGATGGGGAGTCCAGCCTGTTGTGGGTTAGTCCTGTAGATCCTTGCCCAGTATTTACTTTGATTCAGTGTGTGGTTTTATGTCTTGGTTTGGACTTGCAGTAGTGTTTTAGAGACCTTTATAATTTTTTCTTTTTTGAAATTTTTTTTCTCCTGTACACAGGTTGCTATGCTACACAGTCGCATACAGAGGCTTGTATACGCGGGTTTCTATATTGAATAGTAGCGTACAGTACACGGGTTTCTCAACTAGACAGTCACGTACATACCTTAGCAACAAAATTTTGGGTAGGGTTGCTTGTCCCTATCCTTTTTGGATTTTTCCTTGCTTTGTGGTATTCTAGTACTGGCCTTTCACTGTAGGTTTGAAATCCCTGTCAACCATATTTTGTGCTTTTCAGTAAGCCCTTGAGTTTTTGTGGTTTGGATTTTCTTTCTTTTTAGTAATCTGAGGCAGATTATCCTATTGGGTGATAGGTCCAAGTGCTGTGTATCTGAATCAGTGATCAGGGTTCTAGATACTCTGTATCCCATGCTATTTCCAAGTAGTTTCGGTTTGTCACTTGCCTTTTATTGATTTCAGTGGATTTCATTCAATGTGTCTTCCCAAGCTAGGTGTTCACCAAGTTTCTTCCTTAGGTGGTTGATCTTTGGTTCTTTATATAGTCTGTTATACTTCATTTTGCTTGCTTTATATAGTCTGATTATTCAAGCATACTCAAGAATTTTTGCATTTAGGTGCATAGTAATTTTTGAAGAGTTTGAAAAGTGAAAAGAAAAGCATTGGAAACATTTTCATTTGAATTGCATATTGTAGTTTTATTTTCAGTTTTTGAATAAAATTTTCAAAAATTACAAAAATAAGTCTTAGTTTTCTCTTTCCTAGTTGCAATTTCATTAGTTCATATTTACAAAAAAAAAGAAAAAGAAGCTTGCTTTAAGTAGTTATTATTTGCTTTGGAATTCATTTTATACACCTTTTTTACTTTTCTTATTGAGTCTATAATATCATAGTCATTCACGCCACTTACCCTCTGACTCGGAACAACCCTTAAAATGAACGCTACAATTTAAAATTTATTAGTAAGTTTTGTTTTATAGGGTCATACACCTACTAGATTAGGCTAGACTTGTGGGATAGGAAGTGTAAACTCCCCATAAGTACTTAAATTCAGACGTAGTTGGCCAATCGATAGGTAAATCCTTCTCTGTGTTGATAGCATCTGGGAAGCTCCTCTCAAATGGGAGTTAAGCACGGGGCCGCGTGGAGGCATTGGACTAAGGAGATAACCCTCTGATTCCTTGTCAAAATGTAGACCAAGGTTTTTACACATCTGGGGATTCTGTCCTAGACAGAGTTTTGGACATTGCTACCCTGCCCATGCATATGAATCAGGCTTGTGTCTGTCCCCCCAGACTGTTGATATAGTTAAGGTAGCCTCTAGTCTCTTGGACATCTAGGATTTATACACGGGTAAACCAGAAGGATATTTATGGTTCACCTTGGATGGGCTTGGAAGGTAACCCTTGTTGAAAGTGTAGGAGGGCGGTGGGTGATTCCTTTGCTTGTGCCTAAGAACCTCTTTAAGGATGCCAAGAAACTATCTCTCAACTTTCTTCAGGAAAGCATATCTTATACCCTTTGTGATTGTTGAGACTTTAGGAAATTTTGTAGTGATTGCTCTGTGGTTTGTCTATGTTTTTATCTGACCTTAGGGTGTGAAGAGTTAAATTTACAATTGTGGAGGACCAATATGTCAGAAGGTCACAAAGGTTGTAAAACCTTCCTCTACTTATCACATTGGAACCTCCACCTCCCCCTGAAAGGCGAATATTGGACACGGACGGTTCTTTCGAACCGATAGGAGTTAGTGAAGTTCCAGGTGAACCAAAACTTAGGGCAAACTGTGTTAATTTAAACACAGTTGAGATAGAAGACTTGCAGGTTGACGAGTTTGCAAGGAATTTTAATTCACCTCTAACTAACTTAAATGATCCAGTGATCGTTCAAGTTTGTCCTTTCAATCCACCCGTGATTGGTGTCCCTTTGGGAAGAATAATGTCTAATGCAAGAGAAAGTTCTTTTACTTCCACCTAAGCTTCTCTAGCTAAAGGGGTGCCACCTCCCCTAGTAGGTACCCATAGAAAAAGTATACCTACTACACCATTAACTCCAGCTAGCCAAGTGGTTCAAACACCGGCTCCCACAAGTTTAGCAGGTGCTTCTGGTGGTATGGTCATTGGGATTCCTAGTGTACCTATAGTTCCTACTTCCTTCGCACATACTGCTCAGAGTGGTCCTATAGGATCCTTGGATTTTGTCCAGGGTTTTCCTTGGAATGGGGGGCACATTCCCACATCCCCTCCATACGTAGGCCCAACACCCGCATATGTAGGGGTGCAGTTTGAAAACCCTAATCCTTATGGTCAAGGTTTTCAAACTCCAATTTCAACTCCATTCAAGAGCTCTCCTTTTTCGCTTTTTAGCGAAGGGATACTTTCTCTTGTATTCCAAACCCCGGCTTTGACTAGGGAAGCTATAACCTCATATACTACACTACACATAAAAAATCCGCTGGCTTATGGATGGAATCCTTTCCAAAGCAGCCCAACCACTTTGCAACTAGTAGTAGGGGGTAACCGCACCTTCACATATGGGAATATGGGGGCAAGTCCCTCTAATCCCCAAGCTGGTACTTTTAGTTCTTCGGTTATACCCAAGCTCCCTTTCCTGGAAAATTCAAATTTTCCAGATTTGTTGAAACTAATGAATGACCTGGTGAGACATAAATCCTCCTGGCCACCCGTTCCTACCAAGATGCCCTTGGATATCCCGAAATTAGAAGGCAAAGATGGTGATGATCCAGGAGCTCATGTCACCACTTTCCATTTGTGGTGCTATTCCAACTCACTGAATGAAGATTCACTTTGGTTGAGGCTGTTCCAAAGAACTTTAACCAGTACTGCAGCAAAATGGTATATTGAATTTCCCTTTGTTGCGTTTAACAGTTTTTGGGACTTGGCTAATGTATTCCTTAGTCACTTCCAACTTCCTGTCCGATATGACTTCAAGACAGACTTGTTGTCTACCTTCCGGCAGGACAAGTCCACTCATATTTTGGATCACATCCAAGAGTGGAGAATATAGAAGAGCCTTATCAAAGCCACTATTCCTCCCGAGTTCTTATTAGAATGGTTCCTTAAATCCCTATTTCCATATATATCTAAGGATGTATCTACTTCAGGAGTGACCAATGAGGAAGAAGCTATCCTTAGGGCCCAACAACTAGATTTGGTATATTCTCAATCTAGGATTTTATATGAGATTATCCCTGAGGCACCTAGGCCAACACACAATGTAGAGAAACCTAAGCCTGGACCCCATGCCAATGGTTTGGTTAGTTCTGTGAATTCTCCCACTGTAGAATCTTTGGCTAAACAACTCCATCAGCTGTCTGTCAAACATTCTATGATGGAGGCAGCAAAGGCTGCCCCCTTACCCCAAAATGCAAATGTTTTTGCACAAACCTCTCAGAAGGGAAATCAGCAGCCTGATGGGAAAAAGAAGAAAGGAAAAAAGGGCGAGGGAAACCAAAACAAGCAAAAACCCACAAACAATGCTGATGGGGGAAAAAAAAGAAGAAGAAGGTGAAATTCCCATGTAAGTTGTGCCATGAAGATCACCTGACCCATCTATGCCTCCTTATGGAACAAGATCAGAAGCTGTTAAAAGGCCAACAACCGGATGTCCTGAAGGATCCTTTTCCCCAAGGACAGAATTTTGCTTCAGCTTCAAATGCAGTAGGGGGCACCCCAAATGCTCCCTACCCCAATTATATGAACATGGTTCGATCTGAGACTTCACTACAGACCAGGAACATGAACTATGAAAAAGAGACCTCAGAGAAGGGTAAGTCAATAAGTGAAACTTCTAACCGTCTCACCATTGAGAAGCCTGCCAAAATTATGTTGAAGATACCGAAAGGTGTCTTTAAGAAAGCCTTGCACAATCCTAATCCTAGGACTGCAACAAACTACTCTGTAGTTGAAGACTTAGCCCTGACTCCTTGTGCAATGTCGGCTTTAGAGGTGTTACAGTGTTGTCCCACCCAGTGGGATGCACTCTTAGCAGTCTTAGGCAGTATGGACTCATTGAGTCTCATGGAAAAATTTAATTTGTCTAATGTCAAAATTCGCCTACCATATCATGTAGCCTTATCGATAGATGTCATCCATGGTGGAAATACCATTGGAAGGGCAGTTGTTGACAAGGGTGATTCTACATGTGTCATGTCCCTGTCTTGTTGGAAAGCTCTTGGATCTCTAGAGCTAGTTCCATCGAACACCCTACTTACTGCTTTCGACGGAAGGTCATTTCATCCACATGGTATCCTACCAGATTTTGAAATTAAGTTGGGAGGGAAAGCAGTGTCTGTTGGGGTAGAGGTGATTGATGCACCTTTAGATTATAACTTGCTCTTGGGGAGAAGTTGGACTTATGCCATGTCAACTATTGCATCGGCCTTTTTTTGGGTGGTAGTGTTTCCACATGAAGGGAAGTTGGTTGCTTTAGACCAACTCATTTTTACTCGAAAAGGCTGCATGGAAAATAACGAGTACACCATACCATTGGTTGATCAGGTTAAACCTGCTTCAGAGAGATTAGGGGCTGGAATGTATGCATCATTGATGGGCACATTTGATATTCCAGCTCCGATTAATTATATAGGTTCTACTAATGTAGGGAAGCCTATAGCAACGGTTATTGATAGAACAGATCCTTGGGTTCTTCCTTTCCACCATGAACCTGAAGTGCCCTTATCGACAGTGGAAGTAGCTTATCAAGCTATCATTCATACCACTGTTGATTCCATTCTAGTCCCTCTCATAGTCTCAAAGGAGCTAGAAGAAGCCTATTTGCCTGCTTGGGTAGAGAACTCTTTTCATTCTAGAGATTGCTTAGATATGGTTTTACCTTCGGATGAAGCCATTCTGGAGTCCATGTGCGGACGAGACAAGATCTGCGAAGATCTTCACCATCGATCCTATTTTCTTCCAGAGTTAAGCAGGATTGTGAACCAGGAATTCCATATGAGACTGGCAGGTGATGTTGATACGCCTATTAATCCCTTACCAAGGGAAGGAATATTTGCTGAGGGGAATATGGAAAACATTTCCGCTACAATTCCTATCAACATCTCTATAAATCCAAACGTTGTGGAAAATGTGCACATCGGCGCAAACTGCTCTTCGGAGGAGATTGCGATCTATATAGCCTTGTTTAAGGAATTATACAACGTATTTTCCTAGTCATATGAGGAGATGTCAGGAATTGATCCATCAATAGTCGAGCACAAAATCCAAACATACCCTGATTCTAGACCCATTCGACAAAAGTTGAGACTTGTCAACCCGCATAAAGCGGCGATGGTTAAGGATGAAGTTGAGAAACTACTGAAAGCTGGTTTCATTTACCCCATATCTTTGACAGAATGGGTATCCAATCCTATTCATGTTGACAAAAAGCAAGGGACTATATGCGTTTGTACTGACTTTCAAGATCTAAACAAAGCCTGTCCTAAGGACAACTACCCCACGCATTTATAGATCAAATTATTGATGCTTGCGTGGGAAGTGAAGTCTTTTAATTTATGGATGGTTTCTTCGGGTATAATCAAATCCAAATTAAACCGGAAGACCAACATAAATTTTTTTATTATTTTTCCTTGCGGTACCTTTGTGTACAAGAAAATTCCCTTTGGATTGAAAAATGTAGGGCAACCTTTCAACGGGTAATGAA
Source organism: Pseudotsuga menziesii (assembly GCA_001517045.1). Classification (NCBI taxonomy): domain Eukaryota; kingdom Viridiplantae; phylum Streptophyta; class Pinopsida; order Pinales; family Pinaceae; genus Pseudotsuga; species Pseudotsuga menziesii. Next base: position 525,210 of record LPNX010297191.1, on the reverse strand, counting down.
TTTTTCCTTTCACGACATTAAAGCCATTGTCGAACCCTACCTTGATGATCTACCAGCACATTCTCATAAGAGGATTGATCACCCAGATCACTTGCATTTCATTTTTGAACGATGCAGATACTACAAAATTTGCTTGAATCCCCACAAGTGCGTTTTTCGTGTCGAGTCAGGGAGACTGCTCGGATTCATTGTTTCCAGCAAAGGCATTCAGGTGGATCCTTTGAAAGTTGAGGCCATCATAAATTTTCCTTCTCCTCATTCTATCAGGCAGCTTCAAATCCTGCATGGGAAGTATAATTTCCTTTGACGTTTTATTGTAAATTATGCCAAGATTACTAAAGATTTCATGCGCCTGTTGAAATAGGACACCCCATTTATATGGGATGAAATTGCACAACTTGCATTCGAGGTATTAAAAAAAGCTTTGTTGTCGTCACCGTTATTGTGTCTGCTAGATTACTCTCAGGATTTTATATTGTATCTGGCCGCATCTGAGTCAACCATAGGGATAGTACTAGTCCAGGAGGATGATAAGCTCCAAGATCATGTCGTCTACTATCTCAGCCATGCTTTAGCCAGCCCTGAACTTAGGTATTCCTGCGTCAAGAAGTTGGCCTTGGCAGCTGTGTATGCTGTTCAGAGGTTACGTCACTACATCTTACTAAGGACCACGATGGTAGTGGAAAATGTTAATCCTTTTCAATATGTTTTGTTCTGACAGATAGTTGGAGGCAAATTCAACAAATGGATAGTGATTCTTCAAGAGTTTGACTTAGATTTCCAATTCGCCAAATCCAAGAAATCCTTAGTTTTTGCTGAGCTCATTGTAGAATTTCCAGTAGAGGAAGATGTATCCATTGAAGAAGACTCATTCCCAGATGAGCATATCTTTTTGATTTCCACCTCTAACCCCTGGTATGGAGATATACTTATCTATCTCCAGAATTTGAAGTACCCTGCAGCCTTCTCATGGAAAGAGTGGAATAAACTTCGCGTACATGCCAAGAACTACCTCATTATTGGAGATACTTTATATCATAGGGGGGTAGATTCCATTTTGTGTTGATTTCTTACCCACGAAGAAGCAAAAATTGTCCTAAATGATGCCCATAGTGGAGTGTGTGGGGGTCATTTATCTGGGTTAGAAACGGCCCAGAATATCTTACGTGCCAGTTATTTCTATCCCACGATCTTTAAAGATTGTGTGGAAGCCGTGAAGCGATGTAATCCTTGTCAGCTTTACACCAGAAGGATGTGGTCACATCCTGCTTCATTATTTCCTGTCATCTCAGTGGGCCCCTTTATGAAGTGGGGGATAGATTACATGATGTGCAACCCAGTCTCAGCTGGGGGGCACAAACATATCATTGTCATTGTAGATTATTTCATGAAGTGGGCAGAGGCAATTCCCACCTTTAAAGCTGACGGAGAAATTGCATCTTTTTTTGTTTTCAACCAAATTATTGCACAATTCGGTATCCCTAAAGAGATTGTCACTGACCATGGCAGTCATTTCCAAAATAGTATGATGATGGATTTGACCACTATGCTAGGGTTTAGACAAGAACATTCATCTTTGTTCTATCCTCAAGCAAACGATCAAGTCGAGGCTGTAAAAAAAACTTTGAAGACTATTCTCAAACATACTATTAATGCAGCCCATTCCAACTGGCACATCATGCTTTATCCTGCATTTTGGGAATATCGGACAAATGTGAAAACTGCTACAAGTTTTTCTCTTTTCCAACTCGTTCATGGAATGGAAGCAGTTACCCCGGTCGAATGCAAAATCCCATCCTTAAAGATTGTTATTCATGTGTTACCTGATACGACTAAGTTTGGAGAATGTTTATTACATTTAGAAAATCTAGATGAGCAACATAGAGATGCGCTGAAAACAAACAAAGCTCATAAAAATAGGGTAAAAATCCAATATGATAATTCAGTGAAGCCTCGTATTTTTTCTGAAGGGGATCTTGTCTTGCTCTGGGATCAAGACCAAGAACCCCTGGGTGCAGGGAAGTTTAGGTACATGTGGTTAGGACCTTATGTCGTGTCAAAGGTGTTGAAGAAGGGTGCATATGAATTGACATATTTCGAAGGGAATAAGCTGCCTGATCCTAGAAATGGGCTCTACTTAAAAAAGTACTATGCTTAGGCTTAACACTTTTTCCTGTATTTTATTGTGTGTATTTTTATGTACAATAGTTCGTCGGTTTATGTTTTTTATACCATCTGCTGGTTGTTACAGATGTCTTCCAAGTGGTTCGTAGGTTTCGCTGATGGCACCAGTCGCCACACTTGTAATTTGGCTTCAACCGCATGGGTCATTTAGTCGCCCTCAGGACAATTAGTTGCCTCGAGAGGCGCTTGTTTAGGTCCTGCTACCAATAATGTGGCTGAATATAGGGCTACCATTGAGATTTTATGGGATGCTTTCTCACGTGGTATCACTCAGCTGGAAGTCCAGCTTGAATCTCAACTAGTGGTTTCCCAACTCAATCGAGCTTATCAGGTGCAGAACCCTATTTTACTACGTCAGTTTATGCAAGTTAGGTTATTGGAAATAAATTTTGAGTTTATTATATTTAATCATATTCCAAGAAATCAAAATTCATTAACTGATGCATATGCTAATTATATCTTGGATTGACACTTAACACATTTTGCATAAAAATATATAGCAGACACATAACAAAACACTTGTAAATAAATCGACAATATATATATATATGTGTGTGTGTGTGTGTGTGTGTGTGTGTGAATATCTGTCCATATAGATAGGTCAATTTTCTGATCCTCAGATCCAGTCATAACTGTATAATATACAAAACATGGATCAAAGTCCATAAAATGCTCCAAAGTCTAAGCCTGACCACCCTGGTCCCCCCGATCACCCTGCTCTTAGGATTCTTCAGCCTCCTCGGCTTTAGTAGCCTCAACAACATCAATATACACAAGTTCTGCTCTCGCTACCCGCCTCATAAGGCGTATCCAGATAGGTGGTATACCAACTAGTAGCTCCTGCATGATGGTAGGGTTATGATCAATGCGTAAGGTAGGTACTCTCTAGGTAAGCCTGGCTAGCTTTCCCTCAAGAACCCTAATCAAAGCCTGGTCCTTTCCCAACATAGGACTCACATACATGCGTGGATGCCCAGCAGGGAGGACTGGTCCAATATCTACATTTTGACATTTTAAAAGGATTAAAAACTCTTATACATATGTATATATATTTATAATTAAAATTCATAAAAATTTTAAAATTTGAAAACAAAAATACCTAACTCTCCCCATGCTCCTCCAGGAGGGAGGACAAGGTTGGTATCACCTCGGAAATCTAACCCAGCATATGGAAACTGCTCCAAGGCTGGTAACTATCGCTCCCACCAGAAGTAGAAGTCGTCGTCGTATACGCTCTGGACTGATCCACCGCCTCCCTGGTGGAGGAAGATCTCTCCCCACCTACTCAGTCTAGGCTGACATGGAGAATGAACTAGAAATGGTATTGGAGGACTCAAAACAGGCACCCTCTCAAAGAAAAAGGCTACCAATATACTGTAATAACCAAAATTTTTCCGCCTTCCTCTTTTGCAGTCAAAGAGTTGCTTCCCCATTATCGGGATTACTCCTGAACACCAGTCATATAGAGCTCCTTGTATATATTCCACCACAAGTTTCATTTGATTCCGAGTTGCAAGGTAAAGTGATGATGACCCTGCAACCCTCACTATAGTGCTCGCCAATACCTGTAAGGGAAAGTTGCGAATATGAAAAATAGGGATGCAACTACCCCTCTTTTGAGTTCCAGGCTTGCAGTATATATCTATGTAGTTTTGTACACTCAGAAGGTCACTGCCTCTGCCGGTACCTTCCAAGTTCACCAGAGCTCCCCATCGTGATAAGCTGAAGATAAAATATACATCTTCCGAAGTAACCTCTAGAAACTCACCTTGAAGGTCAAACATACCAAGATCGTGATCCCAATAGTTTGATAAAAATCTCTAATAGGCGGACATTTGACCGCATAGGTGAGGTACAGAAGAATTTCAATAACCCACTTTGCCGTAAAATATTTATTGTGGGGGCATCTTGTAGAGCTTCTTGGTCCATGTCTTCATGTTCCCTCTCCCTCCACTCAAGAACCATATTTCAATCTAATAAACAAGCCATTTTAAACCATTAGATTCATATAAAAATTTGATTTTTTAACCCTACACAATCTTTTTCTACCTCGCGCAGTGTACGCGATTGTCCTTTGGACAAGTCACGTACTATACGCAAATTTCCTTTGGGAAACCAGCATACAAAACGCGTGTATGCGACTGTTGATATACCATACATGCATACACAATGTTCATGCTTTGAGGGCATTGGAAAATATAAAAATTGGGCCAAAAATTGAAATTTGCTTGGATCAAATGAAAGAGCATGGAGTGTAGTTTTACCTGGAACTTGTGGTTTTGATAATTGTCCACCGAGTCATTCACACCGAGCCATCCACACCGAGCAATCAAAGGTAGAGGTAAAACTTGTCTATTTTGGGTAAAAATCAAATGGTGAGTTTTTTATTTATATTTTGAACTATTTATAGAAAAATTATTTTCAAAGTGGGTTTTTTCCCTATAGTTCATATTTTTTATAAAATCAAACTAATGCCATATATTTTTCTTCAATATGACAGGTCTATGGTCATTCAAAGTTTTTTTTCGCTCATATAGGATGGTTTTTTGGTCATTTCACATACATTTTGCATTTATACCTAATCCATCTTAATCCTAGCATTAACACTTTGACCATGGTCTATGGTATCTTTAAGAATTAGTTTCTCGTTTATACCATTGTTCTTCCATGGATAGGACTTTCCTCCCATGAATATCCTCATTTAGAACCTACTTATTGTCTTTCGATATTCATGCTGCAACTATCATAGGTTCAGGGGAGTCTTCTTAGATATTTTTCATGCCAAATTGAGCCTCATTTTGGTCTCTTTTTACAAGCTATTCCTTTATAAGACTCCCCACCCTTATGGAGTTTATTTAGGCCCAGGTCTAACTCCTCAAAATAGAATTGACTACCGAGTGGACTTGTCCATTCAAGCTCGTTAAGAATATGTGAATGGGCATCTGCATTGGTGGTAGGTTATCTCTTTCTCGGACCATGTGGAATAATATGAGAAAGGATCACTCTCTTTTCTACGGAATTGAGAAGAGTATTCTCAAGTACAGGTTTATCACTTTTTCGGACCTGAGGGACTAAATTTATGGAAAAGGAACACCCAGTATGAGCTCAGTTTTCTGTTTTTTGTGCTCTAGACCTAAACATGAAAAATATTATGAGTTTACTTCATGTCTTTGTCATGCTCGTTAAACACCAAGAACAAAGCATCGAGTTTATTGTTGTAAGCCCCATTTCTCATATTCAAATGGATCTTTTGAGTGATCTTTCTTTCCTTCATACTCATAAAACTCAAACTATATGCTGCTCTCGAAGGAGCGTTGGGTAGGTGGTAATTTAACCTTTTTCGGACCTGCCTGACTAAGTATGAAAAAGGTTCACCTTTTCTTCTATGGGAGTTAAGAGAGTTCTTTTGTGGTATGTTTTATACTTTTTTGACCTCAAGAGACTAAATTGGATGAAAAAGGACCCCCTTGGAGTCTTCTTCATAGTTTTTAGACCCTCTAAACATGAAAACACCAAGTGAGCATGTACTAGTTCGGGCTCATAAAATCCACGAATCAGTGACACTATCAAGCATGATTCCCTCTTCTCTTCAAGCTTGTCAAAAAATGAAGAGAGACTTGAGTTGAATTTCCTGGACTCGTTAAAATTTAACAGGGAATATAAGGTAGAAGTTTTCTTTTAGTTCTCAGTCAGTGGTAGCATGTCTTCCTTGAACATAGCACTCTCTGTCTTTTTCGATACTCATGCCTCAGTGTTCACTTTTAGTTCAGCTATTACTTTGAGTTTATTACTCCTCCTATTATCAGTTATACCTAGGGAATTTGATCATGTCTCCTACATGATAGATAAGTCTAGTTGTACTATCTGCAAAGTAAAAAGCTACCTTGGGTCATCTTTGTGTTGTGCTCATTGTTCAAGGATTTAACCCTATATCTGAACTATATTCTAATTCCATCATTGTCGTATATGTTATTAATTGCGTTGTATTTCCTTTACCCAGTTCCTAGTCACTCTTGTCATCATAGTATGGTTCTGCATCAGCACTTCCTGACGACGAATACCTAGAGTTTTTGACAATCATACCTTAGGATTCACTTTCATTATCAGTGAATTCCTTTACTCAGTTGTCAATTATCACCTATTGATTGAAAATCTATTGAATCCTATCCATGTTCGACTTCAATAACATCTATTCACATGGATTGGATTGTACTGGTTCTTTGGGATTTTTTATGAAGACCTTAGGTTTATATATATGGACTAAGTTGCGCAAGATTATGTTGTGGTCACTTACACAGCTTCCAGATCTTTGAAGACTCATCATTATTGTATATTGTGGCTTCGATCCACCTTTGTAATAAACATGGTTTTATACTCGCACCATATTATATACTCAAATATTGTAAAGGAGCTAGTGTTCCATTATATTGAACATACCATCCTCAGATATGACTTTGTATATGACATTATTATGTATTTGTTTCAGGTACTACCTCTGCTCCATTGGACTTCTGATTTCTCCAAGATTATGATTATAATGTATTTCGACCATCATTTCTCTTTGACCTCACACATTAGGGGGCATCTGTTATCAACCCAAATGGCACTTCTCCATCCGAGTGCCGACATTCCTTATGTTGGTACACAAAAGGAAATTTTAGGATTGAAGTTTGCCAAAACACTATAGATGGGCATGACTTGGGATGCATTTACCCTTGAACCAGCTTGCCATATTATTTTTCGAAGTGTTGAGTTGCGTACGCGACTATCTACATTGCAACCCACGTACATCAGTGTACACACGTTTCCTTTAAGCAACTCGTGTGTCATACGTGAGTTGCCTATATTAATAGTCACGCACATCATTATTTGACATTAGAAATATAAAACATGATTAATGGAGATTAGTTGGGCCTTAATAATTAACTATCCTAACCGTTTCAACCTCCTCAACCTTCGAAACCACTCTATTTCCCAAAGTATAAATAGAGGCCTTGGGGAGGGCAATAATCAATCAAGATTGGAGAGTAAAGTTATGTTGGTGGTATATCTTCAGAAGTCTTGGAGCAGTAGAACTTAGAGTCCTTTGGATGCATAGGAGTCCTTGTCTCAGAAGCTGGGTTGTACTCTTATCTCATTCACTGATTGTTAATAAAGAGAATTCTTCTTCCAACATTGTGTTGAGTCTCTTTCATGTATTATGGTTAATGAATATTTTTTATTATGTACTGGATATATTGTTTATCTAACCTCTTATATATACATGCATAAGATAGTACTTGGAGAATTTTCTCTTTACAGGTGAAGGAGGTGCATCCCTGGAAGCTTTGGAGAGAAGAGGAATGGAAGAAGATCAAGCTTGGATCAACCATCGATAATCGGGTAAGTCAAGACTTTGTTCCTATTTCCTTTCTGTTCTCTATTAAAGTTGATTGCCTGCAAGGTTAGTAGTAAGTTGGTAACCCCAGACCCTAGGTTACAAGGGTTCTTAATCCTAAACAACAATTATGGGATTATCACATGGCTTATATTAGTAGTACTAGTTCCAATAGAATTTGTCCATAGACATCCTAGTTACTTCCCTTTGCAAGATATTTAGTCATGAGCATATATGAAATTTGGGTACTGAAACAGAAGTGCTTGCATCTTGAAATTGAATGAGTTGGTATAAATGAATTAATATTATGGTGGGAGAAGGAGGTATCTCAAAATCCCTCCCCCTTTTCCCAATTCATGTAGTTTTCTCCATCCGGAGCAACATGAGTAGAGGAATCTTCTTGGAAATTAATGAGCCCAAACTAGTTATTGACTCCCAAAATTAAGATTGTAAAAAAACCCCAATATTTTGTGATCAATTGGTAATTTGTATTCCATTACTAAGTGGCACATTGAAACATATTATTGCAATATAGATTTCATGGATGCGATGACAAGATGATTCTTTGGGTGAGGTATTTTGATAGGTTTAAATCACTATTTATTTATTTTTGTTGCACATTCACATGTTCGTGTAGTGCTCATTCCACCCGGCTGAACTTATGTTGGTTGGGTGCAAGTTGGGGTTTGTACTTATCCTTTTGGATAGAGGGAAAAGGGGGATCATGTGAAGCCTTTCACTTTAGGGTGATGATTTGTGGGCCAACATTTTGGCATCGTTGTCGAGCATGAGATTCTTTTCCTAGATGACAAATTTGTGAGTTCAAGTACTTGAAGATATCTTTGCTCAAATCATGACTCCATTAAGGGACGAATCCCTTGTTCCTTACATATTCATAAATACCTTGTTGTTCCTAGGGTTTGAGGGAAACAAGTGTGAATGATTGTTTTTTTCAAGCCTTGGAGACTCCATTTCTTTATGGTATGAAGTTCATTTTCTCTTTGAAGTTTCATTATGGTTCCCTCTTGGAAGATTATTGCAAGCTAGGATAATGGGATATATAATCCCCTTGATTTTTCAAGCATTGATAGTTATTCGTATGATCAAGCATGGTGAATTATTAAAATACAAATGAAGGAAATCATCAACCATAATCCATTTTAAAGGCCACTTCATCACCAAAAGTGCAAAAAAGGTCCAACAAGTGACTGACTAATCTCATTTACACATTGACACAATTTTTTATTATTTAAAACTAACATAAACAATCAGGTTCTCTATACGTGAATCAACATTAACAAAAATAGTGAACATGGAAAGTCGATAGAAAAGAATTAAAAATCATTGTAGGAAATTATTAGGATTCTAGTTTGCTAGAAATTACTTAAGGGCATAAAAATCACCAGAAATCAATCACAAATATACCAAAAAAACAATACACCAAAATCTACAGATAAAATAGTGTGAGCAATCTAGAGAGATCCTTATACACAAAGGATTCATTGAGGTAAATCCAATACAAGGTACAATAAATCTAACACAAATAATGCATAGGAGTTATGAGATCAAGTAGGCCTATTTGTTCAAATAGAAAAGGAAATGATACACTCAAATCATTATGTCACAATGGCTTCCATTTATTACAAGGTACAATACTTATAACAAAAGTAATACACAGGGGGAGTTATGAGATCAAGTAGGCCTATTTGTTCAAATATAAAAGGAAAGGATACACTCAACTCACTATGGCACATTGGCTCGCAAGTATTCCTCCCTTTCTTTCTCGGTGAGTGAGTGGCCTTATCTCTCTATGTCTTTGTCTCTGTGTGTCTTAATTTTTATTGTATTTGGCTCTATATTAGTGTTGAAACATCAATTTTCTTTAAAAATTTCATTATTTATTCTTGATAACAAAGGCCCATAGGTTTTAAACCCAGCTCTAATACCATATTGAAAACTACAAAAAAGATTGCAACTCCATAACAATAATAGTAATAGTAATGGTAATGGTAATATTTATGAAAAATTTTCATATGGGGATTCATTTATATCACAAATGACCACAAATGAAACAAATAATTATCACATAAAATATGAAACCTAACTCAAAGAACCAACATCATGAGGAAGAATATGCATCTAAGCTACAACTGTTGGACTACTTATAGAGGTATTGTAGAAGCAACAAATTGACCATAGTTGGAAGAAAATAGAAAACCATGTGTGGGGGACCATTATCCTCCAAACTAACCCCCTAGTGACAAATTGAGAACCCTGAAGCCCTCACTCAACAATAAAAATCTACAGAAACATCCCTTTGCCTCCAAAAAAACCCTATCTCCTCCAAGCTCCCAAGAACAAAATGACGAGGAGAAGAGACCCCTTCCCCCTCTCATTCCCTCTTGTTTAATATTTCCCTGAGCTCTTCCTCTCAAGACACATGTCCTCTATGCAATATTCCCCCATGCAAAAATCCCCTTAATTAGATAAATATGTAATATTTATTATTTTATTATATTTCTCCAATAACCTCGTCTTTAATTTAATAATATTAAATTAACTTAACTTATGTTCTTATGAATCCCCATGACCTTACTATAATAACTATTGTTATAGGTATATGAAGCTACATAATCTAATACTATTGCACAGGGTTTGGACCCACTCGTATGGCCATCACGAGTGTGTCCTGCACATATAATAACTTGGGTATGCCCCCCTAAAACCATTGAAGATATGTGATAGAGGGGCCTTACACCTTCATGATTACAATGCATGCATAGAATGATTATACACTTGAGTACTTTCCAATATTTCATCAAATGCACCTTTCTAGCATTAAAAACCATTCACCATTTCTAGCATATTCATCACTTGTACTTGATAATGAGAAATTGAAGTGGGTAACTTGATCCATGACTATGTTATTGGAAAATGTATTGAGGTTGATATTCACTCCTAGAAATGTTTTCCATATTAGATAAAATGCGTGAAATAAATTTGGCATCATAAAAGACACTCAATGTGGGGTATGCTTAGAATAAACATGACGTCAAGGCCATAAAACTATTTAATTAAATGTGATTTGATGGTGTGGTTCTTAGATTAGTTACCATATTAAGTATGCTCTATGCATGTGCATATTTAGGTGATTTGCAAAAAGAAGGAAAATGGAATTGTGATAATGTATGTGAACTGTAGGGGTGTGTGTATGGCTTTCAATTTCTTGATAATACACCTTAAAGAGAGGGGATGTCTCATCTAAGAATTCTATGACTATGAAGTTTTCTCAAAATGGACATGCCAAAAAACTGTCGTTGTTCAATCAAATGAAACTGACATATGTAAAACGTAATGTTAATACAACAAGGATTGGCCTTTCTACATGCAATATTTTAGAAACTTTGCAATAAGGTAGAAGGATCCATGGTTACATAGTTATAAGTAGATTTAAGGTTGATGTTTTGTGTATAAGTAGATCACATGCCAATTCTTTGCTAAAATTCCTTTTATAGATGTGGTCACATGAACGCAATGATTGCTTCTTTTTTCTCTCAAATACAATTGACAAAGGTTAAATCATACCATATTGTTTCCATAAAGGAGAATTATGACGAAGGCCACATTGGATGTTTGAATCATGTGCAAAATAGGCCAATATAAACCATATTTTTCATTTTTAGTAGAAATGGGATTTGAACATGGGTCTCATCTATGAGAACTTAATACTTTTACTAATGTTTATCATCTTGTTGGCTCACCTCTCGTTGAAGTAAAATAAATGTAACTGTAATGAATAAAATGTTATTTAGTAAGTAGAGAATAATGGTTCTAAAATATTTCAAAATAATGGGTGACATTCCATAATCTAATTTTACATTTATTTATTGATATTGTTAATCCCCATATTTTAATGAAAACCCAACTCATTTACTAGTGCTTCTCACTCATTTTGACTTACCTCTACGAAATTGTAGTAATACAAAATATTATTTAGCAAGATTAAAAAAAATACTTCGAAGAGAATAAAAAATCAACTCCAATGTGAGTACAATAAGGGGTGACATTTGCTCATGCAATTTTACTTTTATTTGTTGACACTATGCCTCGTAATGTCTATACTGAAATAGTAATGATATAGATATCGTTATAAACACTAACCAATTTTAATGTAGCATCATAATTCCATCAAACTCAGTAAAGATGCAGAAAACTTAAAATCCATACTTTTATGTCTATTGGGGTTTGGATTTTAAGTCTTTTGACAATGCCCCATTTGAGTTACTAAACCATAAATTTTAAGCCACACAAAATAGTTAAAATATATTCGAAAACCCTAATACTTCAATGAAAGATAAATATATTTCACTAAATTAAATATCAGTTTCCACATTACATGCACACGTATATATAGATTTCTAGTTCACCTTCACTTCAAAAATCCATATGTACATCCTCTTCATCTTATCAAATTAAATTAGTTCCTTGAATATGATTCCATCAACTATTAATGCAAATTGAAGAAATTTATCTTATAGAAGATTATGTTTTTCCAACGGAATAAATTATAGGAAACTCTTCGAGTACTTCCCATGATTCATGGATGATAAATGTGATAAATCGATGGCCCTAATTACGATGGCTAACCTCAAGGGGATTAAGAGAGTTAATATGTGACCTCCCCTATTGTGGGGGGATAGATCTCATCCCTAGATCAAGACTAATTGACTCAACTCTTGGGGCTCTTATAGAATATTTTACTAAAAATTATTGAGTTACTAAACTCACAATTATTTATAAAAGGAACTGTTGTTATCTTTGAAATCATTGTTATATTTCATTCGGACCTACAAGTTAGGCCTTTTGCATTGCACTTTGGAGTTACTAGCTTTGTGTGTAGTTTAATATAAACACATGTGAACAATTGGAGATTATTTCCATAAGTATTAATGTAACAAGTATTCAATGCACAAGAAGTTTTGGATTGGTGCCTTTGAACCATATTATATAAATAACTTTACAATTATTGCCTCAAATACAAGAGATGTGAGAAAGAAATATGGTCATCCTTTATAAGTCTTTATGTATGACATATCAATGTTGAGTTTAGAACAACAAAGTCTTTTATATAAATTTATATAAATAAAGTGTACATTCATTTTGGTGTTGTTTATGACTTTGTTCATATTTTTGTGTGCATAAAACATATATTTCCATGTTTTTCCTTACTGTAGAAATTTGTCTCGTTTAAAGAGTACATTCATTTTGGTGTTGCTTATAATTGCATTCATATATGATTATGTGCATAAAATTTTGATCTCCATGTTTTTCCTTGTAATTTCTTTATGTTCCCCACGTGTATCTTCAACTTGATAATCACTTTGTTTCGTCATGTTGTAACTTACAATGTTTACTATGTATTGCATTGTTATTAGCTAAAAATCCAGTAAATAACAAGGATACTAGTTGTGTCTAAGATATTTTTTCATTCACTTAATAAAACTAGTTTTCCATAATAAATTAAAAGGATGTTTTGACTTCAAGAATTTAAATAAATTATTTTGAACAAAATCAATACATTGCATTAAACTCATTCTTTCACACTAGGGGTTATGAGCTTACATAATCGGTCGAAATATTGTTTTGGAATTGCAAAAGTGCCTTTGTCATATACATATTGGTTGACACCTATTGATAGTTGACTTAAAAGTATCTCCTTGAACTAAATATTCACATGAAAGCTTCATAAGAAGGCCTAAGTTGCAACCTAGAAAAATATTATCAAGTTTTAACGTAAGGACTTTATCAATTCAGAAAGTATTATCTTCTCCTAGTCCTTTCTACATATTATCCTAGTAGTAACCAACCAAAAATAAGAAGTCATATTTCCTTCTTATGATTTCCATGATTATTACAAATATAAAAAACATCATTTTGCTTTATGGAAAGTGAATTTTTTTTTCCACTTCTTTGCAAACCTATTTTCTTGGAAGTATGCAATTGTTAGCAACAAGTGTTGGTGGATTTAATTGTTCTTTTGAAAATATTCAAATTACCAAGTCATTAATTATCAACTAGGGATTGTCGACTATTTCAAGATATTGGAAAAAGTATATGCATGCTACAAGTTCCAATTCAACATTGGTTTCTTATTATGAAGTGTAGTACAAGAATATAAATCATAAATCAAGTCTCACCATAAATCAATTTTCACTTAAATCACACAATTCAATAAAAGGTTTATAAAGCTTGAATCAAATTCACACAACAATGGAAATATGCTAAGATCTAACAAATGGAAATGGCATTAAAAGATCAGTAATATCAAATGAATGGTAATAGTAATTTGACAGGAGAAACAATCTAATTATTCACACACACACACACAAAACTAAGCTTAATGAAATAAGATATTCATCACATGTTAAGAAGAGTGGGCCCTCCTCCTTGGAACATGGTGCTTCATGAAAATATCAAAACACTAAGTTTACAAAAACCAATTGGATATTTTCATTAAATACAATATTTTCTTCATAATTATTGCACATTCCTTCACAACTTTAATTAATCCAAATTTTGAACTCCCTTTCTCAAACAGAGGTTGTGTTTTTAAACAAATAGGGGTGCAAAATAATAGGAACAAGATTTAGGAAATATCTTGAGAATTTGTCCATTCTCAAGTTGTTCAATGAAATACTTATTCAAAGAAAGAGACACATCATAATACATTCATCAAATGTCTTGGAAAATCAAATTCTAAGCCCTTGAGCTATTTTAGGGATTGGACAAATCTTAATGACCAGGATAAAAAAAACAAGGGATTGTGATTCATGGATATTAAAGCAACAACTCATTGTTGGATGTGAGGGGTAACATTGTGAAGTTGTGGTGCTTTCCTTTATTGGTGCAACAACTTTCTCTAAAGTCGGAGTAACAATAATATTGTACGTTGGAGTAACAACAAGCTTGGGAACCATAGTAACATCACATGTGTTTGATATGAAAATAGTATTCTTATAACAATCTCAAAAGAATATCCTTTGGCATGCACACAATCTTTATTAGTAGGAATATCGTCATCTTTTCATTCCAACACTTAGAAAAATTGATTAAATCAACATATCAAATGGAAATAACATACATTGGATGAAAATACCTCATAATTAATAATAATGACACCAAATATGATTAATTAGGTATGGAAAAAGGGTAATAGGGTAGAAAATGGTTTATAGAAGGAGGAAAATACAGATCCCAACACACACCCCAAACTGAGAGTGTTGCATGTCCTCATGCAACTCACACTGCTAATTTGAATTGGAGGGATAGGAATATAATTGATGAAGAGTACTAAGATTGTAGCCAACTAGCCTTGGATTTGTTGCAGTGTAGTTCCCTCCATTCTTCTCCATCTCCTTGAAGTACCAAGTTTCATGCTTCTTTATCATGGAATAATCAAACTGATATTTAGGGGAATACATTTAGATTAGAAGGAATCAAAACTAAAGCCCAGTCCATTGGATTCCACATGTCTAGCCTTGCACTCAGTATACATGTCAAACCTTTCCAATCCCTTATCGAAATTGGAGGAAAAAAAAGATTCCTTCCTTTTTTACCTCATCTGAGTTTATTAGTCCTAATATTATCTATCTGCATATGGATAACATGTTGGACACAATAAGAGAGTGCCTTCTATTCATCAAGGATTACAGAGGCCTAAGCATGTTTTGCAATCATCTGATGATAGATCCCAATAATAGCTTGAGTATCATGGCATGCTCCTCTCACCATTAAGAAATAATTTTGATCATTCATGGTGATGGTAAACTGAGTAAGGTCCCACTAAATTTGTCCATTCATAAAGGATACAAAGGCCCTTAATTGAACATTCCCAACAAATGAAGGGTTCCATGCATACTCACGAGACATAAGAATGTTACGCTAAAAGAGTTCACAAAGAAGTTCTTGATCTTTTGGACTGTTGTTGAAGAATGTATCCATAAATTATTTCACATCATTAAGAGAATAGGGTTTACCTTGTACTATAGCATTTAACTAGAAAAGGAAATATATTTCTTGAAGAAAAGCTGCATATACCAGTGATCAGGTCTTTCTATCTAGAACAGGTTTGATTGAGTCATACATCATATTCTTTCTTGCTTTGACTTATGGACTTGGGTTGTTAGCTCCTTAAATTCTCATGTACTCACTCCATTGTTCATATTTCAGCCTATGAACAACATATTGCTATGCTCATCATTCCCGGAGGTTGTGAATGGTCTGCATATAATCCTCCAAAAGAATTATCCTATTCCATAAACTATAACTGCTTTATTTCATTTGGAAATATTAGTTGCCATATGAAGGTAGGCCTCATGTCCTAAGGAAGTAGATTGGGCTCAAATGCTTTAGATATTTGGCTCCTCCTTTTGACCTTCCTGATCCTGGGCATAAGGGTTCTTTATAAAAACTTGTTTAGGCTCTAGAATTTGAGTTTCTATACAAATATACTCTAGAAAATTTTTGCTGGTGAAATTTTTTATAGGAGTTTACTTATGCTCCATGGTTTGAGTTCCTTGTTAAAGAAATGTAATGGTGAAAGATATTATATTTTGTATTATTATTGTTATTACCCCTGCTATAGATGTTGTTCCTCTGATTAGGGATGTCATTGATGTATTTGGTCATGTAAATTCTTTATGGAAAAACCTTTGTTGTAAGTTGAGTCAGTAGTACCCACAAAAGTATTATTAAAATGTATTTTTGAGTCTTCCAAGGCAAGTCGGTCCTGGCAACAAGGAGACGTCGGCCTAGTTGGGTTATTAGGCCTCTTAGTTGATTAGTATAAATTAGAGAGGTGCTTCTCTCATTTGGACAAGAAGAACACTCAAGCAGTTGCGCTACAGAGAGAAGAGACAGTACATTTGGAGGAGAGGAAGCAGTCTAGTCTTATTCTTTGGGTCTTACATTGTACTTGGTTGAAGTATATATAGAGGAAGTTTTGTTGGGTTTTATTCCCCATGAGGGTTTCCTAGGATAAATATTTGTTTTCTCTTTTGTTCTGATGTGCTTGTTGTTCTTTCAGATATCCTTTTGTTTTGGTATAACAACTTTTAAAATATTAACATGTTATCAAAGCTAACATGAAAGAAGACATTGTGCATCAACTCATCTTGCAATCCGACAAGACATAGTTTACTATTCAAGATACCTCCCTCCACAGATCAGTTGTAAAAGAAGTTCCATTCAACTTTCCCTATGAGGGCACATCTTTCTGTTGAAGCAGTTTTTAATTCTGAGGATTTTCACTTTTTGACCTACCACTACTGCCGAGAGAAACTAGGGCATCGGATTTTTCAAGGTTCCATCCTGTTGTAATCTCAAGGATCATAGAGGGTTACCAATAATACACATTAAAGCATACAGACATAACAAAGACAAGAGACAAGAATGTAGGTGTAGAACAACAGATTATATTATATTATAAGGGTCCATACAAACACATAATTGAACCAAGTTCTCATCTGGCTCAGCAGCCTAATATATATGATTTACAAATAGTTACATATAACTACCTGTCGGTTCGGTCAACTGACATGAACTTATGTGGTTGACCTAATCTCTAATTAGTTGGCCAATCGACTTAGTCGGCTTACCGACTAGCTCCTCCAACATCTCCCCTAGGAACAAAATTTTTCTTTGTCTCGAAGAAACAGGGGAGGTACTCAAAACTCTTTTACTGTCTGAGGTAGTTATTTTCCTGTTTGTCTTTTATGGGCTATGAAGTCAAATGGTTGGTCATTTCTGTATACATACTTCAACAATTTCTTTTGCTATAATGACCAGTTGATGTTGGAATTCTATCCAACTTTGAAGTACTTTCTGGATGTTGATGGTTAGTGTTGTAATGCTTGATAACATTGACATCTTCTCCTGAATGGAAAGGTCCACTATTCTTTCCATGTCGGCTCCCATGAACTGGTCTTTTTCGTCTGCTGTCTCTAGAAGCCTTTTCATCTGCGGACAGATGGAGTCTAATTTCTCCAGGCTCGAGAGTGCCTGTTGCACCCACTGGTGTGCTTGTCTCTTAAGTCTCTGTAGTTTGGCTGTCTCCAGCACGATTTGATCTTGTATTGTGCTTCTCAATGCTTCCTCAGTGCTCTTTGTCTTTTCTAATGCTTGAATTTGTTGTCAAGTCTTTCGGGTCTGCTGAAAGACTTGCTCGTAATAAGTAGGCCAGTCCCATGGTACCCCTTCTGTTATGACAGACTCTTCTATGTGGTCTTGTAGCACTTTGTATGCTTCTGAGAAGGCTGTGTACTATTGCATTAGTAATCTATATGTTTCTTCTTTTTGTTCTTCCTTTGTATTTTGCATCTGTACTTGTAGGGTCGACACTACACTCTCAAATAATTGATATGCCTTTTCAAGCAGCTTGTCGGTGTTGAATTCCATTGGTCCTGGTATTACAGATTGTGCTAGGTTTCTACATTTTAACAGGAATTCGACTTGTTCCTTCTCAGTGTCGTCGATCTCCTTGCGTCTAGTCTGGCTTCTTGTTTTTGATTAAATCGCTAGAGTTTCTAAGAGTTGTCCCAACTCTCTGTCCTTTAGCTTTGTTGTGTTGACTGCAGTGGTCGACCCAATTTGGCTAATGTGGACCATTGTCGATTGTGACTCTTTTTGGTGGTCCTTCTTCTTTTTGTCTCTCTTCCTCTTATGTTTATGTTGTTATTCTTGGTGATGTGCTTGTGCATCTATAAGGGTTAGAATTTCATGTGGTTGATTTTTCGGTAGTGGATTGTCTGGTTGCTGGTCTGTAATGGTTAGTGGAACTTCTAGTTGGGTCTCTTGGATGAGCTCTGCAGCTGGGTGTGTATATGGAGGATTTTGTGCAGAGGGTTCAAGTAAAGGTAGTTCAGGCGCAGATGGTTCAGGTACAAGTTCTAGATTGTGAAGTGGTGGTGGTGATGGTGAATGGTTACGTGTAATTGGTGTGGTAGGGATATGGTCAGGTGTCGGATCCTCAACTTCTGGTGGTGAATCCTCTAGGACGTCAGATGTAACGTCCCCAACCCTCCGATCGGCGAAGAGGACATTACCAACATCAAGCATACGGGAAAACAACCCCATGAACATGAACAAACATCAATGCTGAAATTAAAACAAGCTTAACAGAATGCATACTAAGATGCATAATCCATCATACAAGGATGCATAGTTACTCAACATACAACGGAAGCTAACATATACATTCCAGCATCAACATGTTCATCATTCTTCATGAAACAATAGATATAATTGCAGAGATGAAATAGTCAGGAGTACTTATATTTTAATGAAGAACTCGCCCCGCAACTAGCTACGTCACTGCAACGTTCCACCCAACCATAGGCCAGCGTGCTCATCAATCTCTCAGCAACACTACCACCCCCGAGCTGGGCATGATTCCTCAAGGAATAAGGGTCAATGCAGGATTACACATAGCCAAGGTACACCAATCAGCCAAGCCCACACAGTAGGGTTTTACCAGGTCATCAAAGAGCTAGGAAAGGCTAAATGCCAAGCTGGTGGCCTCAACACCAGTCTTGTCATGCATACCCAGCCTCTAATCCCACTCACAATAGTCCGAACACCAACCACTGCATACAGCAGCAAAACAACCCATTCATAGCTCTATGAATAAGGCAAAGACGATAGGGCGACAACCCCAAACAAAAGGCGAAACACAACTCAGGTTCAACCACACTCCAGAGTTGTTCTTGGCCCTAGCGTGGCCAAAACAACTCAGCAACAACACCCAAAAGACATCGGCCACCTGAACAACCAAGAAGAAACCCAAAACCAGGGTGAATCGACAGCCCAAAACTCACAATGAAAACATATGGCAACCTTACACAGTCCACAGTTGGGACAGAAACAAAACTCCCAGCATAGACATGGGAAAAATCAACCAACGAGATGTGGAAGTCAATGAACATCCAACATCTAAAAGCCCACAGCACACTGCTCCTCAATGCAAACGCTGAAGAAAGTTACACGGACGGAAATGGGGAAAGGACAACTCTCAACCTGTGCGCAAGGGAAAAAGACGTAGCCCAGGAAAAACATGGAAGAAACCAACACACAGTCCGAAATGGAAGAAGAAATCAGACTCTCAACAACATCCAAAAATCAGGGAAAGAACAACAACAACCCAAATCGTGGGTTAAACCAATAGCAAGCCAGAATTATGGATTAAAACCATGGCTATGTCACATACACAGCAGAAATCGTGCCCTTGAGGCCGATCTTCCAGCTCGTCAGCTCCGCGTGAGGAAGATGAACCGGTCTCCTCCTGCACGTCCTTGCGTGAGAGTGAACAGACCTAGCCTATGCGTGTGGATCAACAGACAATCGTGAGGAATGAACAGACCCGAGAAGAGTGGCGTTGTGGAGAGAATGGAAGTGGACGTTGCTTCCAATGTGAGGTCAACTCGCTGGTGGAGTGTACACATGGGCAAGGACTGACAGTCCTTCCACACTCCACTCCTAGCCATAACTGCCTCAACTACTCAACAAGACATTAAAGTGGTTGGATGAGACAAGGGAAGATGGAAAATCAAACAAGGTGGTAACACATGGGTTCCCCCCATAGACTAAGGTTTGACATCCCCCCCACCCTTATCCTTTGGAATCATGCCCTTTTCATTTTAACGTTGCACCGTTGTAGATGGTTGTGGTTTATTTTATTTGATGTGCGTATTTACATGATGCCAAACTTTAATGTGTCGGATAGCACGATATACCATCGGCAACTATCCCTATTGCTAAAACATACACAACTGAATTGATGGTGGGGATTTTTCCTTTAGCTCCTCACCACAATTAATTACATTATATACATCATGCAAATGGGGTCAAAACCGGGGTGTTACATCGGAGAATAGGTTGTCGATTACTCGGTTGATTTCTTCCAGGTTCTCTTCTTCCATATCTCTTACTGGTTCATTAGCTAATGGAGGGTGTGGGATGTCGGCTGGGATAAAGGATGAGGTTTAACTTGCGATAACTTGAGCTGTCTTGTCGGGGTTCCTTACAAATGTTGATTTTATAATTCCCACAGGCGTTGTCTTCTGGGGTATTTTTCCAGGTTGTTGGGGAATGAGATGTCTTGATCCACTGGATTCAATCAGAGGAAACTTGGTGGTGATATTTTGGACATAGGTCAGTAGTTCAGGCAATTTTTCAATGTATGCCTGGAAATATATGTCTTGGTCAAACCTCTCCTTTAGGGTTTCTGGTATAGCAGTTTTGCATATGTCAACTGGAATTATGGAGTTGTGGAATTTCTTCCTGTGTGATCTGGGTCAGAGAAGGGGGTGGAGGTGTAGACACTAAATCGACAATATTTTCAGTCGTTGAGGTGTTTGTACTTTTTACCTTTTTCGACCGACCCTGCTGTGCTCCCTTCTCGACAAAGCGTTTGAACTGTGTCTCGATCGAAACTTTTTTCGCTACAACGTCTTCTATGATGTCGACGACGGTAGCTGCTAGTACCTCTTCATTTTTTGATTCTAAAAGGATCAGCTTGCGCTTCCCCTTCCCTTTTTTTTTTCAGTTGCCTTTTTTCTTATGGCTGCTATTTCTTTTGCTAGTTTTTTAATTGTGTCTTTGGTTATGGCATATTCAGGATTTTCAGGCTCAATGTCTTCCTCTAGTTCTTCTCCTCCCCCTTGTTGTTGAATTGGGTTGATACTTTCTTCAGCTGGTTTGGTTACCTGCTTCTCTATCGGTACACTTCCCCTTTGGACCGTTGGTGGTATGATTGTTATTTACAATCTATTGGTGTTTCTTTCGACACAAAGGTGTTGATGTGTAGTCAGATTTCATAGTCTTCTTCCTTCTCCCGGCCTGTCAGTGGTTCTTCAATTGCTAGGTTTCCTTCCTTGGATTTTGTTGGTGTCGACAAATTTATGCCTGGTTGTTGAGCAAATTCACGGAAGATCTCTTTGAATGTTGGGTAATAGTCAAAAGGTTTTGCTTTTGATTTTGCACCCTGCATATACCAAACCACAGTGTGGTCAAGCTCTAGTTGGATGTGTGCGGTTTTCAGCAGAATTCATTGGATGTTCTGAGGCACCCTCCATTTGGTCGTCTGAACTTTCAGCTGTTGGAGCCAATTTTCCAACAATACTTTTCCATTTACCAATTATTTCAATGTTCCAGTCTGTGCAAATGGCTTGAACCTCCACATATGGAATTTTTTTGGTTTTTGGAACTGCTTGTCCTCGACTGGGAACAAGTGGTACATCACTATCCATATTATTAGAGACGGGAACCTTATAATCCCACCCGACTCCTGGCATTTCTCATAGATGGTTTTGAGCATGTCGATGACATACTGAGCCCATCTGTATACTTCTCTTATTTCGACTATTGTGTCTACTGCCTCTAGCATATCCAGTTTCAGGTCACTCCCTTGACCTGTAGGTGTGAGTCCTGTTTCTATGATTTTGGCCATGATTTGTGTCGTCCAGGCTTGTATCTGGCTAATCATTAGCCCTTTTGAATTCTTCCCAGAGGGAATTCCAGTTAACCGTTCTACTAGTCCTTCTTTTATACCGACGGGGACTGGGTCGCCTTGGTTGGAGAGACCAGCCAGTTTATATATGACTTCTCCAGATATTTCGATTGGGTTGTCGAAGTAAAATTTCTCGTTGTGGTATTGGCTAATAATAAATTTTACTGTTGTTTCCTTGGTTCCTCCAAAACTCACCATGAACAGTGTGTTCATGTAGTTCATAATGGAGTTGTGATTTATCTTCTCTGCTGCTTGTGTCGGTTTCTTGTCGACATAAGCCCATTCCTTGATTTCAGACCACATTTTTTCCCATGAGGTTTCTTGTACCTTGGCGTTTTTGTTGTTTCTTAACCTTCTCATCAATGGAGTTTCAGCAGATTGCAGTTCCTTTGTCTTTGCAACTATGGCTATGGTTTGTTTTGGTGCCATCTGGTCAATTTCTTGGTCGACTTTTCTTATAGGTTCTCGGTTCTCAACTTTTTGATTGCTGAATTGCTCTATCTCTTCAAAATACTATAAATGATCCTTTTTTGGTCCGATATTTATAGGTGGGGCGTTTGACGTTTCTGTTGATGGGTGTGTAGCAGGGATTTCTCCTTGCTACAGGGGAAAGAATGGCTCCCTTCTGTCTATAGGATAGAAGGGTATGTTCCTGCTTGTGAAAATGCTGAAAAGAAAGCGGAAATAAAATAAAGAATAGAAAGAAGAGAAATGGCTGGAAACCCCTCTGCAAGCACTGTTAGGGTTTAGCTCCAGCTACCTGCAAACAACTGTTAGAAACTAAAAACCTGCAAAAACATGTTATAAACAAACCTGCAAACAAAACTAAGTTAGAAGAAACTACAAAACACTAAAGAAAATGTAAGAAACAACATTGGTATACCTTCTCTTTGATGGAATTGGGCCACCATACCCTATCTTGAAGAAGCACCTCTCTCTCTTGGATGGGGGAGCCATGGCTCAATGAAGATGGAGGAGAGGGAGTGTGGGTGGCTTGAGAGACAAAGGGTCTCAAGGCATCCACGAGCATCATAACAGTATGCAAGGGAGAAGTGTTTTGAGAGTGACCCCCCATCCTCCTTTTATAGCTTTTTTGGGGTTTTAGGGTTTTAAGCCCTTGGTCCGGGATTTATCCCCTTCCACCCTAATTTTAGCTCCTTTTAGGGTTTTAGCCCCTTTTTGGAGGCTTTAGCTCCTAGGAGAGTATTTTAGTCTCCTTTTTGGGGTTTTTAAGCCCTTTTCTTCATCCTTAAGCATTTTTGAGGGTGTGGGGGTCTAATGGAGGGTCGTGAAGTGGTGTCCTTGGGTGGTGTAGGTCATGGAGAGCTTAGTGAGGGATTTTTTGGGTTAACAGATTGCCCCCTGATGTGTGAGGGAAGGAGCTCATCATATGGCCGACGAACATCATAGGATTTGCTGCGGTGAGGTGGTGCTTCCGGGGCTGGGGCATGGTGGCTTTTGGTTTTTGTATTAATATGGTTCCCATTAATGGGTGAGATACAAATAATGTGTGACATGTATATGGACAAGGCGGGCATCCCCATGCTCATGACAATGTCAAAAGAATAATTTGATCTATGCTCTAAAATACAAGAGCCGATCATATACAATTGATGATACAATAATGGTTGCCTCAATGTGAGGCTGAATACAATACTGATCTGGTACATTGGACCCATGGCATTCTCATGGAATGCTATATCTTCATGACTGATGGTCTGTTGGATCTGGAATGGTACATAGCTGTGTGGACTCACTGATTGAGAGTCAGAGTCTCTATGGTACAAGTATGTTGCATCAACCATAAAGGTATATTGAAGAACTACTAGGGCTTCTGAACACTATATCCAATGCAACCTGGAAATCACAAGGGACATAACCTATTTGGTCCCTCGAGTAGAATCATCAATGTGCTAGAGTCAGGTGACATCTGGGGTCTTCGACCAAGTACTGTGCGGAACAAACCCTGTATGAATCTCAACGGTGTGATGATGTAGTTGGAGTCGAGCATGTGAGAAACAACCATCCCGAGAGGCACTAAGGACTCCTCTCAAGTGGTCCAAGGAACTCATCAATGAGGCTAATGAAACCAGGATACAGGGACCTCTGGGTCTATCCTCTAGAATATATGTGTTGTCGTCGACAGAGGGAGACTTTCCCCTAGTGAAGGCATTGATGTTTCCTTGACCAGGAGTGTGAGGGAGATAACCAAAAGGTGTGAGACAATTCTGCGGACTAACCCACTGAATGGGGGGGGGGAGCGAAAGAATTAAATAGGGGCAGGGGGAGTGTAGTAGACTCAAACTTCCTTTGTTCAGAGTATGATGGCAGGTCGGACTAGGAAACAAATGAAACTTGACTCATGGGAATGGGATCATAGCTATAATAACGGGAATGTCACTGCAAATGGGAAATACTTGGAGAAGGTAGACACTTTTGATATTGATGGGATCCAAGGAAGACACATTGCAGAGTACTCTAAACAAAGGCGACCCAAAGGGGGAATGCTGCCAAATTTTTTTCTGTGGGGTGGTGTCTAGGGACACCGTTATGGTACGATCTCATGGATTTTTGGCAAGCCCAAGAAGGTAAATGATCGATGGTGCTTTCAATTTTAGAGAGTCTAAAAGCACGAAGAAGACTCTAGTGGGGGCTCTTTTTCGTTGGTAGTCTCTTGTGCCTGAAAAAGGATAAAAGTATACATAGGAGAGATCTCCCATCCTGTAGGGGATGAGAGAATTCTTTACCGTTGGTATTCCAATCAGGTCAAAAAAGGTTAAACCTATACTGACTAGATGGTCATTTAGATAATTTTACGAGCATGAACGAAACCAAGTTTGCTTGACAATCTTTTCTTGATGAGAAGGATGGAAAAGAGCTTAATGACAACATGCGATGAGCTTTTTCATAAAGTGCAGCCCCTCTTCCCGAGAAAGCATAAGAGTGTGCAGGGGGTACGATCTTGGCTTGAATACGCCATGGTGGTCCTTTTCATTTAATGGTCTACATGGTTCGCAAAAGGAGGTAAATGAGAGGATGTAGATGCCCTTTCCTATACTTTAGCGAGCGGGAAAGGAAGCAGCTGCGCTCGGATATCTTTTCATTGTTTTTAGGAGTTAGAAAAGAGCTTAAATGAAACTCCAGTATGGTCAACCGATTGCGGTGGCACAGGAGGTGCCCCATGTCGGGATGGTGGACAATGGTACAAAGATCATCCGCGTAGTATGGATGGAGCAGAAGGCTCTCAAACATACCAATACATGCATGGGATAGATTACGACAGAAGCTCGTGAGCCGGTGCGGTAGAGGCACGTAAACCGAGGTGGCTCTCAGACAGAGGTTAGGAGAGCATGTGTGTGTGTTGCGGTGGACAGACTTGACTACATGTGATGTGAGTGCAAGTTCGAGGGAAATTCTATTCCAAATACATGCAAGAAAAATAATTTTTTTTGTGGACAATGGTCCAAAGATCCGCGTAAGGTGCGATGAATGGAGAAGACAATTATGTGTTAACATACAAAATAAAAGTAAAAATGGCATTCCTTAACGGGCGGTGGCCCGAAAAATCGCATGAGTAGCGGTCGAGAGGTGTGATATAAGTACAAGTTCGTAGACACTCGCAGCGTTATGTCACAATTCATGAATCAAGGTGACTTGTGGGAAATGGTACCCAAATTAATGTATTAAACATGAGATGATGGTCTCATAAAGAGATATCAATTTGAGCCTAGAGGTGTGAGGGGTGTCTCTAACTGATTCTAGGTGAACTTGGAGTAGCAGCTAATGGTGCTGCCCCTGATTTAAGGAAAAAAACATTGAAAAAAAAGAAAAGAAAATGAAGCGACTCATTGGTGATGTTAAGCATAAAATTTCTTAAGGTAGAGCCCGTTGCGGGGGTTCTCCAAGAGTTGTCCATCAGAGTCAATGAGGGTGTATGCCCCTTTTTCGAGGCAATGATGGATGACGTATGGGCCATACCACATTGACTCGAACTTACCTTTTCCCAACTTATCGTTGGGTTGGTCGTAGACTAGAACCATATCACCTTCGCTGAAGGTGCGAGGGTGGACATGGGATTCATAGTGGACCTTTGACCATGTTTTGGCTGCTTCAATTGCTTAAAGGGAAGCTCGACGGTCTTCTATGGTTTGATCGAGTTGGAGGAGTTGTTCTTCTAAAGGCGAAGTGTCAGGGAGAAGTTCTACTACGAGGTGGAGAGATGGGATTTGGCACTCTATAGGGAGCACTGATTCAACCCCATGTACTAGGAAGAAAGGGGTGAAACTGGTTGTGGTTTTTGTGGATGTGCAATAATCCCATAGGGTAGAGAATAGCATGTGATGCCATTGGGTTTTATGGTTTCCTACCATCCTTTGGAGCATTGTTTTGATGATTTTGTTGACTGCTTCAACTTGGTCATTGCCCTGGGGGTAGTAGGATGATGAGTACTGGTGCTCGAATTTCAACATGGTTGATAGTTCTACCCATACGATGTCTTGAAAGTGTGCTCCATGGTCTAAGACTAATTGTTTAGGAACACCAAATCATGAAATAACATGGTTAAAGAAGAAGCATGCTACGGTTTTATCTTTGCAATCGAATGTGGGCATGGCCTCTGCCCACTTAGTGAAGTAATTGACTACCATAATGATGTATTTATGACCATTAGCCGAAATAGGGTTGATTGTCATGAAGTTGATTGCCCATTTTCAAAAGGGGCCGACTGTGACTACGGGGTGTAACGATGCAGGGGGGGTTCTTGGCCTTGGGGGAAAGAGTTGACAGCTGCGACAATCCTTAACTGCCTCTATGCAATCAGCGAAGATGGAGGGCCAGAAATAGCCGGTGCGTAGAATCTTCTAGGCGGTTTCCAGGCCTGAAAGGTGGCCACCGCACACTCCACTATGACAATCGTTGAAGATGGTTTCGGCCCCATCATGGATGAGGCAATGATGTAGGATGGTATCAATGCCTCAACTATACAGAACATCTCTGATCAGCAAGTGGCGAATGGCTTGATGTTGGATGCGTCGCCTATCCTCACGGTTTAAGTGCGCTGCGAACTTCTGTGTTCGTAAATAAAGAAGGATGTCCCCATACCATGGGTTGTGTTAGCACTCCAGGAAACTACTTAGTGGTTATGGCTAAGTATGCCTGGTAACTTGAGAAATCATGTTTTTTGTGTTTTCTGAAAAGGTGGATCAATGGGATAACTGAGAAGACTAAGCAGTAAGACAACATGACATGCCTCTAAATAAGCCAGTGCTTCGAGAAATTAAATATCAGCCACAGTAAATAATCAAGGTATGAAGAATATTGCCTAGACAACCAAGTACATTAACATGCAGGGTTTATGCAACCAAGTACATACATAACGCAGGGTCACACTAAGCAATAAGAAGTTCCTCCATTCAAATCATGAGCATAAGCTAAGCAAGGTGGCCACCGCACACTCCACTATGACAATCGTTGAAGATGGTTTCGGCCCCATCATGGATGAGGCAATGATGTAGGATGGTATCAATGCCTCAACTATACAGAACATCTCTGATCAGCAAGTGGCAAATGGCTTGATGTTGGATGCGTCGCCTATCCTCACGGTTTAAGTGCGTTGCAAACTTCTGTGTTCGTAAATAAAGAAGGATGTCCCCATACCATGGGTTGTCCGTGGATATGACGAATAGGAAATCATCAGGGAGATCATCTGTTGGGGGTGATGAGGCGGTTAGTGGGGGCAGGTCGGTTGGTCATGAGTGTGGCTAGCATGAGTGCCTTTGTGATTTTTGGGGAAACAAACTCTAAGTTGAATTCTTAGAGGATGACTACCCACTTAGCTGCTCGACCTTATAGAAGGCGACGGCTTAAGAGGTACCACATTGGGTTTGAATTAGCCACTACATGAGTATGGTTTGCAATGATGTAGTGGCGCAACTTCTGAGCTGAGAAGATGATGGCAAGGGCCAATTTCTCCTCAGGTGAATATCATAGTGGAGGTCCTGTTAGCTTCTCACTGATGTAGTAAATCATGTGCTCATGGCGAGCATCATCTTCTTGGACCAATACTCCAACAATGGCGTTGTCTGAGGCCGACACATAGAGAATGAAGTCTCGGGTGAAATCTGGTGCTGAAAGTAATGGTGCAGAAGCCAGGGCTTGTTTGAGTGCATCAAATTATTCTTGTGCTTGCTGATCCCACACAAAGGGGATTTTTGTGCAGAGCAAGTGAATGAATCCATAAGCTTTTGTTGCATACTCTGGTACAAAGCGGTGAAGGAAGTTGGCCTTGCCTTGGAGGCTCTGTAGTTGGTGTCGAGTTTTTGGGGAAGGAAGGTCAAGGATAGCCTAAACTTTGAGGGGATATACCATTATCCCTTTGTGAGATATGATGAATCTGAGTAGACGGCCTGCTGGGACACAAAAAATGCACTTGATGGGATTGAGGTGAATTTTGTACTTGAAAAAATGTAAAAAGACTTGCCACAAGTCATCTATATGTTGTGATTGTTTTGGTGATCGAGTGGTAAGGTCGTCTAGGTAGACCAGGATGATGTGAATTAAATCGTGGAAACAATATGTCATGGCGCTCTGGAAGGTGGCTCTAGTGTTTTTCAGGCCAAAGGGCATGACTCGATACGTGAATGTGCCCCATGGGGTTGTGAATGCCATCTTGTAATGGTCTTCTTTCCAAATTTGGATTTGGTTATAGTCAGAAAATCCATCCATGAAGGAAAAGGCCTCATGTTCAGCGCATGCATCGATGATCTGATCGATGAAAGGTGTGGGGAAGTTGTCTTTGGGAAAATCCCCATTGAGGTCATGAAATTATGTGCAAACGCGAATGGTACCCTATTTTTTATTCATGAGAACATGATTAGAAACCCAAGTGGTGTATGCAATGGGGAAGATGAAGCTGGCTATGTATAGCTTCTCTATCTCAGCTTTCACCATGACCACTTTGGAAGGATGGATGGGTCGTTTCTTTTGGCATGCGGATGCCACATCGGGCCATGTGTCGATGTGGTGTTCCATGATGGATGGATATAAGCGGGGCATTTCAGTGTACGACCAGGTGAATATGTCGCGGAATTCTTGGAAGAGGGATTTGTAGGCCGCAACCTCTTTCGGGGAGCAAGATGCCCCCAGCATGATTTCTTCAACAATCTCAAAATCGATTGAGATGTCAACTTTGATGGTGGGTGAAATGTTGGCCATGTTTCCTTCTTCGAAGGCGTCTAGTGTTGGGATGGGGTTCTTGAACCAGTTGACTTTCCCATGGATGAAATCTTTGGTCTCCATGAAAAAATGGTCAGACTGTGACACAAGTTCTTCAGGGAGGAAGAACGAGCGATGGTGCATGTAGTCCCATGGGTATTTCGGGGCGGTTAGAGCTTCAAGTATCTCCTCATTGTTGCTGAAGCAATGGAGAGATAGGTCTGATGGACCGTCATTGGAGGTGGAGATAAGCGGGTCAGTTGAAATGGACATCATGTAGATGGACATGGTGTCTGAACAAGGCATTGGGGGGTGCACTTCTTCGATCAAGGTGATTTCAGACTCAAGGGAATGTTGACGGAGGTCAGCTAGAGCCATTCAAAATTCAGGCAGGTCTGGGCAATGGTGAGAGTAATGTCCATACAAACCGCAAAGGGCACAAGCATGGTTTGTTCTTAATTCCTTGTTCCTGACTATTGGTGCAGTTGGGAGTTCAACCACGGGGATGTTTTCATTTATATCCATGCCATCCAAATGCGCACAGATGATGGGGATTTCGGGGAAATTCTGAGTTGGATGGCCCTGTTGCTCGCAGATGGCACAAGGCAGGACTTGTCGCAGTTCTACAGTGGCTTTGGAATTCTTTCCATTGGCCCTTTTCGGGTGGGTCAGTGCGGGTGCGGGTGCAACGGTTGGATTTTGTGGACCGGGTGGAGGGTGAGACTCGATCATGATGGGTTGCACCTGGGTTAAAACAACCTGGGGCATTGCTGGTTGAGCCGGTGGATCAAGATACCACATAAAAATTCCCAATGTAAAGTTGGGTAGGCTTAAGGTGGCCATTACCGGCTTGCTCATGACACCAGGCGAGGGGAAAAGGAAGGGAATCGTATGGACTGGAGATGAGCCTAGATAAATCCTTGACGGTTGCATGTGGGGATGCGGTTGTGGTTGTGGCTACGTGAAATGCTGCTGCTGCGGGTGATGTTGCAGTTGTTGTTGGTGTTGTAGCTGCGGACGATGTTGTGGTTGTGGTTGGGGTTGTGGCTGTAGTTGTTGTTTGGGTGAAGTGGTGCTGGATGAGACCATGCACAAGTCTGCAGTCTCATTTTGTGTCAGTGGTGGTGACATGGAGGGGAAAGGAGCTGTCATGGTGGGATCAACAAACAACCCAGGGCTCACATTCAACAATGGGTAGGCTGGTGTGTTTTCAACCATGCTGTTTATTGTAGGGACGATATTGGCCTATATAGTCATCCCTTGTGGCTCAATGGTGGTGATGGTAGGGATCACGTTGGCGGGTGTCATTAAGCCTTGCGGATCATGATAAGTGAGTTGATCAACCATCATAATCTTCCCTTCATGAGGGAACATCATGAGACAGAAGACAGTTGATGCGACTGCTCTCATGGCGTACATATAACTTCTTCCGAGGAGAAGGTTATAGTCCAGTTGAGCGTTGACAACTTCTATGTCGATCAACACTGTCTTCCTGGATAATATGATGGGGACATGGGGGAGGATTCCTTTGGATTTAGTGGGATTTCCATCATAAGCCCACAGAGTTGTGGAGGATGGTTGTAGAATTGGTGATCTGAGTTTCTGCCAAACTAGGATGGACATAACGCACGTGGATGCCCCCTCATCCACTATGCACCAGTGCAAAAATAGGTTCCGGATAGACACCGAAATTTGGAAGGAGATGGTGGATGGCATGCATGGTTCTCCGTTCTCCGTGTTAAATTTGATCAACTTGGATTCGGAGGGGTCTAATGCCCCAAGGGTGGCTAGTAAGGCTTTATGCTACGTTGGGCATGTTTTAAGTACCTTGAGAGCGGACATGGTGGTTTCTGTTTGGGCCAAATCATCCACAATGTTATAGCTAACTATAGCTCTAGCCATGGCATTATTGGCAATCCTGCGTATGGGGGGGTGCAGGAATGGGGGTAACTGAAGAGGTAGATTCAGTGTTTTGGACTTTGATGCCGTTGATGTGTCAGCGAGTTCAGTGGTGGTATCGTACTGATTTCGTCTGGTTTGCATGTTGACCTCTTCAGTCGTCATGGCTAGCAGGTGGTGAACACCTGTTTCGGCCATGGGAGGTGCCCTTGGAGCGTTGGGATTCAGTTGGGGAGGGGGTGCAGTTTTCACCAACCCTTCGACTGGTAGCGGGTTTTGAAGCACCATAGGAGGAGGTCCTTGTGGTGCTGGGTTGGGTTGGGTTTGATTTGCAGCATTGGTGGCCTGTTGAACCTCATTCTGAATGGCTTGCTTAGCTCAACCCATGAGGGGGCACTCGAATGTGTAGTGCCCATAAACATCACATAGTGTGCACGGTTGGTTTGTGCACAACGGGGCATTGTGTCTTGGTGCATTTTGTCATGGGGGGTTTTGGGCAGGTTGGTTTTGCTGTGGCATTATTGGGAGGGTTTGGTTGTTGATCGCCTCCCTGTGGTTGGTTATTAGCTTGGTTTCGGGGCCGATTATTTCTAGCTTTCCCTTGTTGGTTGTTAGGGGCAACCTGGTTGGGACAGTTTTGTTGTGCGAACACTTGTCCCAATGAAGTGGGTGGAGCGAAGGCAGGGGCTTGAATTGCTTGCACTGGCGGTGCATAGTAGATTTGAGTGGGAGGTGGTGCCACAAATGTGGGAATTTTCCCCGCATACTACTGTGTAGGCCAAGCCATGGCCTGAGCCTATTGTGGTGGTGAAGGTTGTGCGTAGGAAATTGTTTCTCCGGACTGGGACATCATGCTAGCATAGTTCGAAGCTTGGTTTTGGTAAGCAACATTAGCGGTGTTGCTTGGTTGTGATGGAAGTGCAGGTGGTGTCGGTCGGTGTTGTGGTTGTTGGGAGATTGATCCTATGATGCCATTTGCAGCATGGGATGCCCCTGGTGCATTGCGGTAAGAGGTGCCTGCGTAGGGAGCATCTGGGATGACGGTGTACAGGCATCTAGGCTAAGTGTAGATCAGGTCAAATTGTTGGGCTTTAGTATGGCCTCTTCTTCGAATTGAGGACATTCAGATGCGACATCCTTTGCTATGGGTGCGAGCACGGTCTTGAGGAACCAATCCAAGAATATCCTGTCGTCAAGTTGGATTTTACATAAGCTATGGTGTCACTGCCACTCATGGATGTGGTTCGTTATATGAGTGGCGGTGTTCTGACGGTAGGATAGCAGGATCTCCACCCCCTTGTCATATCTAATAGGGAGTTGAAAATACTGTAGGAACATGAAAACTAGGGAATTGAAATCAGGGTACTTGGCTTGTGGCAGCTCAATGTACCATTTGGTCGCAGCACCTATTAGGGTGCGTTGGAATAGCCTCAGTCTGATAGAATCGCCTATGATGTTGTTTGACAAGCACCAGAGGTGAAATGTCATGATATGATTTTGGGGACATTCCCCTGCCTTGCCTTCAAACTTGGGAATGTTTGATGGCAGTTTGGTTGGCATGGGTGGCCAGAACGCTTGGTGGCGGATGGGGTCGTTTGTTAACCAAGCCAAATCAAGCAGGTTAAGATGAGCCATGAATGGCAGATTTCACCCCAGGTTGATGTGGGATCGAGCTGCGATGGTGGTGGGGTTTACAGGTGCATAATGCATCTACACAGTTGGGGGTGCTTGCGGTGGCACCATTGTGGATGGGCCAATGCCCCCAAGTGTTGTGGGGGGGATAGTATGGGTGGTAGGGACATTTCCCCCATGTATGATAGTAGGGGAAACATAAGTGGAAGGTCTGCTGCCCCCCTGTGTGGCAGGAGGGGCAGTGTATGTGGAGGGGCCACTGCCCTCATGTGTTATAGATGGGCCAGCTTGGCTGGTCACTATAGGTGGTGGAAACTGATTGATGATAGTTTGCATAATTGTGCTTGGGACACCTACAGGGTTGTTGGTGACAGGTTGTGGTGTGGACATGGGTCCACTGGCTATGGTTATGCTAGAAAATGGATCCAGATTTGCACCAGCCATGGGGCTTGATGGTGTTATGTGGAGATTTGGTTCAGAATGATATGGGTCTGAATCTGAATCAGAGGTTGTGTGGCCTTCTGATGGTGTGTGAGGTCGTCGAGAATAGGCTCGATGGTGTCGGTTCAACGTTTTGAATGGTGGTGGTTCGCCTCTTAGGCGTGAGGAAGAGTGTGGGGGATCAATTGTGTTAGATGTTTATCAAACTGGTGGGAATGATTTTTGGACCCCAGTTTCAATGGATTCCTATTGGTTGTTGGTGGTCACTTGGCCACCAAGACTTCCAGAAGACAGTGCTTGGCTTTTTCCTCACGGGTGTTTTCTACTCAATTGGTGGGGGTCGTTGCCCATTTTGCTTGGCAATTCCTCTCAGTGGCCAGCTACTTTGGGGTTCCCATGGTACTCCTCACAATGAGTTTTTGGGTAGAGCCCAAGTACTTCCCATGGTTGAAGCATTCAGGGACTTATGTCCTCAAAGACTGCAGATTGTTTCAACTTAGTGTAAATTGATAAATTTTAAGGCTCTCTCAGCATCATGAACTGAGTTGGGTTGATTACTTGGTATGTTGTATTTGTTTTTCAGTCTTTCTGGTATTTGGTAGCTGCAAATGGTTTATGAATTCATCATATTGTGGTAGAGTTCATGTCATTATGGATGCAAGCATTGAGTAATCAGAAATTTGTAAACAGATACAGTTTTTAACCCTGAATGTTTATGGCCTAACTCGATGACTACCTCACATTGATATTCCTCTTCAACCAAGAGAAGGTACTGGGCTCTCAACACAATGGGATTAAGCACATCCATAGATCCATAGGTCACCTCCCAGATGAAAGCTTGGTCAACAGGGAGGATGCTTAGCGCCGTGAGAATCCCTCCTTCTCTACCCCCTCTACCTTCCAGGTCATCCGGTTTTAATGGTTGGGAACAATATTCAATGAAGGGCCTAGGACTATACGAGCTTGCCCTTCGTCATATCCTAGAATACCATGAAGGGTGATGACTGGGTAGAGGAGGAAGGGTAAGCAAGACTGTTAATTTTACTGTCAATTTTAGTTAAGCTACATTCATTAAGTCATTAAATTTTGTTTGGAATTTACACATTGTTTGTTCATGAATTTACAGTAAATTAAAATAGAAACTGAAATTGAACTAATGTGCTAGACAGAGGTGGCTGAGCTGCACTGACAGTCCCTATTAAACTGAAATTTAACCTCTGATTGATAGACCGCACATTTCTGATCAAATTTGGCGAGGGGGTCGCAAAATGTTTTTAGAAACAGGCGAGGGGGTCGCACAGATTTCACATACAGAAGCGGTCTGTGTTTATGAGTGAAGTCACACCTCTCGAAGGTTTAAGGGAGACCTAGTCGCACCTGTTAGGCCAAAAAGAGTGATCTCATCCCCTATTCAGGCCCGATAAGTGCGACCTACCCCGTATTTGGGGTTTTTCTGATCCTGAGTCATATCCGATCGACAGTAACCTGTACTGTGGCCAAATAGACTCGGATTTTCCTTGCAGAGGCTTTGGAAATAATAAAAACGGTAAATAAACTATATTTAACCTAGATCTGACAGGAAATTTTAAAAACTAGGGGATAAATGGAAAAAAACTTGAAATTTTAAAAATCTGGACTAGGGATCCTGTGGGATCGACTTGGTATGGTCGCCATTTCTGTAGCAGTGATTTATCCTTGCTATAGGGGAAGGAATGGCTCCCTTATATCTATAGGACTGAAGGGTAGGTTCTTGCTTGTGAAAATGTTGAAAAGAAAGCAGAAATAAAATAAAGAACAGAAAGAAGAGAAATCGCTGGAAACCCCTCTGCAAGTACTGTTAGGGTTTAGCTCCAACTACCTGCAAACAACTGTTAGAAACTAAAAACCTGCAAAAACATGTTATAAACAAAACTAAGTTAGAAGAAACTACAAAACACTAAATCAAATGCAAGAAACAACATTGGTATACCTTCTCTTTGATGGAAGTGGGCCACCATGCCCTGGCTTGAAGAAGCACCTCTCTCTCTTAGATGGGGGAGCTATGGCTCAATGGAGATGGAGGAGAGGGAGTGTGGGTGGCTTGAGAGACAAAGGGTCTCAAGGCATCCACAGGCAGCATAACAGTATGCAAGGGAGAAGTGTTTTGAGAGTGACCCCCCACCCTCCTTTTATAGATTTTTTGGGGTTTTAGGGTTTTAAGCCCTTGGTCTGGGCTTTAGCCCCTTTTCTGGGATTTTAGCCCCTTCCTCCCTAATTTTAGCTTTTTTTAGGGTTTTAGCCCCTTTTTGGGGGCTTTAGCTCCTAGGAGAGTATTTTAGGCTCCTTTTTGGGGTTTTTAAGCCCTTTTCTTCATCCTTAAGCATTTTTGAGGGTATGGGGGTCTGATGGAGGGTTGTGAAGTGGTGTCCTTGGGTGGTGTAGGTCATGGAGAGCTTAGTGAGGGATTTTTTGGGTTAACAGGGTGTATTAATGGCGGAAGTGATGTTCCAACACATTCTCTAGGTTTTTCATTAATGGTGATTT
This sequence comes from Pseudotsuga menziesii, assembly GCA_001517045.1. Taxonomy (NCBI): domain Eukaryota; kingdom Viridiplantae; phylum Streptophyta; class Pinopsida; order Pinales; family Pinaceae; genus Pseudotsuga; species Pseudotsuga menziesii. Next base: position 489,379 of record LPNX010297191.1, on the reverse strand, counting down.
GCTTTTGGCGCTCCTTCTGACCGTAGTCATGAAGGCGTGATTTGACCTTCAGGGTTGTTGGTTGATGTCGATCATGTGAGCGGTTGATGGGTTTTATGTTGGCTGTCGATGCATTGGTTTCTTGTCATCCTGGGTTATGTGTGTTGGTTTTGTTTTGTTATTTTGAATCTTTTTAGATTTTTATAGTTTTTTCTCTGACAGTTATGGTCGTTATATTTATGTTTTTTTTTTGAACTTATTTTAATTTTTGTACCATTTTAGTCGGGCACCATTAACAAGTTTCCGAAATACTATGCCTTGTAATGTCCTTAGTCGGACTGATCCATTGGCATGAATCTCTTCGACACCATAGGGTCCCATCCATTCTGTATGTAAATTTTTGGGTTTTCCTTTTACTCGACTACTGTATAGTAAGGTGAGATCCCCTACCGACAGATTCTTTTTTTTGATATTGCGATCGTGCCAAGCATTCTGCTATTATTTTTGGATTTCTTGGTGTTGTAGAGCAATCGGCCAGTGTTCTTATAGCTTGATTAATTGCATCAGTTGGTCCTTCCTGCCTTGTTCAACATTGACATGTAAAATATATGCTATGATAGGTGTTTGCTGTCGAAAATGTAGTGGAACAACTGCTTCTTGTCCATAAAATAGTCAAAATAGTGTTTGGTCGGTCGAATGCTTGTATGTTGTTCTGTAATCCCATAGTACTGCAGGTATATTTTTTTCCCAATCATCCTTGTCGGTGTTACATATTTTAGTTAGTACCTTTGTTAATGTTTTGTTAAATGCCTCGATTGCTCCATTCGACTAGGGGTGATAAGATATACTACATCGGTGGTCAATTTTGAACTAGTCTGTTAGTGCTTTGATGGTTTTATTAATAAAGTGTGAACCTTGGTCGCTGATTAGGGTTATTGGGCATCCAAATCTGGTAATTATATTTTCATAGATGAATTTAGAAGCTATCTCACTAGAACATGTGTCGACTGGTTCTACTTCTGCCCACTTGGTTACATATTCTACTGCAGTTATTATGTACCTTGCACATGTTCTTTTTGTTGGTATGGGGAATGGCCCTATGAAGTTGATGGCCCAAATTTCAAATGTCAAAATTGGGTTTACTGATATCAAGGGCATTTATGTACTAGGCATAGGTTGACCCAGTCGTTGACATCTGTCGCATTGGATTACAAAATTTTTGTAGTCTTTGTATAGTGTTGGCCACCATAGCTCCAACTGTTGGATTTTCTTGGCAGTTGTGTCTGCTTGAAAATGTCCTCCTACCAGTCCATAGTGTGCTTCATACATGATATTATTTCTTTCATGTTCTAATACGCATCTTCTGAGGATGTCGTCCAGGCCTATTTTATATAAAAATCCATTTATGAGGCTATACGGTGAAGCTTTCATGGCTAAGATTTGTTTCTTTTTCATGCTCATGCCCTCTAGTGCTTGTCCATTTTCTAAGAATTGATCTATTTACTATAACTCTGCCAGAACTTCTTCTATTCAAAATAAATGTGCGTCCGATAGGTCATCTTCGACACCTATTGATTCTTCTCCTGTGTCGATTCGTGATAAGTGGTCGGGTCCGACATTTAATTTTCTTGGTCTCACAATGACTTCAAATTCAAATTCTTGGAATAGAAGTAGCCATCGACAAATTCTCCCATGGTGTAAGGGTTTATTTACAAGATATTTTAATGCTTGGTGGTCGGTATAAAAAATGAAAGGGTTGGCTAGTAGGTAATGTCAATACTTCTATAGTGCAAAAACCATTCCTAAGGCTTCTCTCTCTGTTGTCGAACAGTTTCTTTCTGCTTTATTTAGTTTTATGCTCCTGTAAACTATGGGTTAGTCCATTCTATCATCCCTTGGTTGAGTTAAGATTGCTCCTATTGCTAGGCCTTATGCGTCGATGTGTACATGGAATTTGGTCAACCAATTCGAGAACCTTAGAATGGGTGCTTCAACTAGCTTCCTTTTTAGCATTTCAAATGATATGTTGCATTCCTCTGTCCAGTCGAACTCCTAATATTCTCTTAATAGTTCTTCCAATGGATAGGTCATATCTGAATAGTACCTTACGAATTTCCTGTAATATCCTGTATGACCAAGTAGTACCCTGACTTGTTTTGGGTTCACCGGTGGTTTTAAGTCGAGGATAATTTTTATTTTTGCAAATTCGACCTTGATGCCTTCTTTGCAAACAATGTGTCCTAATAGTATCCCTATAGGGGTTAGAAATATGCATTTCCTTCTGTTCAAAGATAGTTGTATTTGTCGCCATTGTTCCAACATGAGCCTTAGCCATTTGCAATGATCTTTCAGCATAGAGTATATTATCCAATCATTGAAATATACTGCCATTGTTTTGTAAATATATTCTTGAAATGTTTTTACCACAATTCTCGAAAATACTGCAGGTGCATTTTTTAGTGCAAAAGGCATAAATCTGTAAGCAAATGAGCCAAATTCACATACGAATGTTGTCTTTTTCTGGTCTTCTTTGGCTATTGGTACTTGGTTATAACCTGAGAATCTGTCTATAAACGAATAACATTCATGTCCTACGACCTCATTTAAGATTTCATCTGCATAAGGTGTTGGAAATGGGTCTGTTAATGTGACTTTGTTTAAGTCTCTGAAGTCAACACAGATCCTTAGCTTGGTTGGGTCGTGTTTCTTTGGTTGAACAACCATTGGACTTGCCTAATTTGATTGGTCAATAGGGTAGATAATTCATGCTACAAGCATATTATCAATCTCTTTCTTGACTATCTCTTTGTATTTATGAGATAATTTATATGGCCTCTTCTTTATAGGTCGGACATCAGGTTTAATGTCGATCTTCATTTCACCCATTTCATGGACTAGACCTTTGAGATATTTGTAGTCTCTACCGAATACATCCTATAATTCTTTTAGTAACTTTACTATTTATGTTGTTTGTTCTTCACTCCAGTAGTCTCCAATTTTTGTCATTTTTGGTCGATCATCATTTGAGATGTCGAATTCTTTAGTTTTCACTTTAGCATCTAACCATTATGGTGCTTTGGCTTCATTGATTGGTCGGTTCCCTTCTTTAAACTATGAAAATGTAGCAGGAAAGTCTGTTGTAGTTAGTCGGTCGGTGTCTTCTTTGTCGAATGACTCGACTTTAAGTACTGTGCGAATTGGTTTTGTTGTTTCTAAATGGTATGATTTCCATCGAAAGATTTTCCTTTCCGAATTTTCATTTTCCATTTGTAGTCTTGTTGACTGTGGTGTTGTCTTGGTTTGTATGTTATTGCATGTTATTGTCGGTCGGTCATAATTTTGTGTTAGGGTTTTGTTCCTGGTCGGTTCTATAAATTCCTTGATTTGTTTTGTAGTTTCGACTAACTTTTCATCTTATGGTATAAAGTTGAAGTCTTTGATAAAATTCTCTCTAAGTTCATGCCATAGGAATGTTTCAACCCGTGCTTCTTCCATTTTGTACCATTTTTTTGGTAAGTCGAATAGCATTGATGGAAACAGGTGTGGCCATGTACATTCGTCCTTATACCCAAGTCTTTCCCATTCTTTTTCGCATGTTCTTATGTGCTCTTCTAGGTCCTGCCCTTGGATGAACATAGGTATTTGGGATTGATTGGTTAACCTTTTTCCTCCAAATCTTTCTATAAAGAAAGTCGAAGCTGTTGTCCATGTCTGCAATATTGATTTATGGGTATCCCAACATCTAGCAGCTTGTCTTGTGAAGGTTTTTACTAAGCTTTGTAGTTGGCCATGTTCACCAATGTTTTTGGATACTTGTTCTTTATGCATAACTGGTGATTCTCTTTCTTTGTATCTTGGGATTTGTTTGATACTTACATTTGCTATTTTTAGGGTAGGATATTCCCTGGTTTTCTTTTCAAATATTTTTGGGATGATGGAAACCAAGAAACATTGTTGTACTGGTTTCTTCTGCACTATTTGAATGGTCCAGCAACCTCTTGCTTGTGTTTCATATTTTTCAACTTCCCAATCATATAATTTTACATCTTAGTTGTATCCTAATGCATCTTGATTTCCTAAGTGAAGTTTACCATAGAAAACCTGCGTTATGTGTATTATTCATTGTTTTGTATTTGATATAATTGTCGGATGTCGAATTCTTCATCAATAGGTTCTATCCAAGGTTCTCCTTGGGATGGATGGATAGGTACTATGAATTTTTGTCCATTCCATTTTATTTTTATCCTTTCCTTGTCTAAGGATATCGATGCTTTCATTTTTCTTCCCCAAGGTCGACCTACTAACACTGGGAAGGAACTGGATCCTTCCTTAGGGTCAATAATTTCAAAGTCGACTTTGGTTGATATTCCTTTGATTTTTGTGTCGACATTTCTCCACACTCTGATAGGTTCAATCAGACCTTGGTCAGCTAATTTCAGGTATATTCCTGACTTGTATAGTTGAGGTCTACCCAATTGTTCCCAAGTGTCATGAGTCATAATGTTTACTTGTGAGCCGAAGTCAAGTACAACTTGTCGGACATGGTATCCTTTAATTTCTAGGTCGACAAGTGGGTCGGCATCACTTTTGTCCTTTTGGTTTAAACTGCATATGTTTTTTGTTTGTCTTTCTGTATTATTGTTGTGTTTCATATTATATAGTAAGTCAATGAATTGAGATACTGCTTTATCATTTTGTACTAAACGTATTAATTCGTTAACTGTGCTTCGTCGACTATCATCAGCTTCTTCTTGTCGAGAAAATTCTTTAAATACATTCATTGCATCTTTATACAATTGTTTTTGTTTATCTGGGTTATGATAGTCATTCTTTTATTTTATTTTGCTTATGCATGGATTATCAC
>LPNX010297191.1:403847-483619 GCA_001517045.1 Pseudotsuga menziesii | reverse complement strand
TCACCTAGAGTGTATAACCTGTAATGCTGTAATGATTGTTCTAACAGTAAAATACATTATCAGCTTATAATATTAGTATAAGCAACTGCTGGTTATTCATCTTCCGTAATGAAGATTTCTGCGTATAAGGTTCTAAACATTACAGTGCAATACCAAATTCTAAGGACTTAGAGTCTAGTGGGATGGTTCCGCTCCAGTTTCTTATTTTATTTTATAATACTTCTTTTGGGTTAATCCTCTGACCACATTACTTAACTTATGTCAATTCTTCAAGAGAGATTGATTTATTAACTCATGCAAGTACTAGACAGTTTTAAAAGATTATGTTACTAATCGAAAACATGGTGAACTAATAGTACTTGACATGGTTAGTAAAATAATCAAATGTCATAAATTCTTGTTGATCTGAGCTATGTACAGGATTCATAGCCATCATCCGAGTACTTTCCACCCACTGATCTATAATTTCTATGATATTCAAAGATACATACACAAATTATCTTATTTATAATGCATTCAAGTTTACCAGTAGTTCTGATTATAAACAGATAAGGTTTATAAATTTCATGATCCTAATTAAAACTATGCTCTATAACATTACCAAGTCACAACATAAATGTTGGTGACAAAATGATTATCTTATGCGAAGTTTGTTAGAAATACTTTGTTATCATAGTTTGGCTAGGTGACGTAATAGCCTTTTAATTTGTATCTTCCAAGTATTATGAGATTTACTTTATAAACTCAAATACGATAACACAAGGCTTATCAAGGTTTGTAACTATACAATTTATACTATGACTAAATGGATTTTCCATTAGTGAAGAACTAAATCTTTATGCATAAATATGCTTTGGGAAAAAATATCGATTATGATATTACATCAATTTAATGATTAACAACAAGCTTAATGTGAATAAATGTATAGCTATGAAGTTCATAAACTAAGGTTCCAAGCCTAAATAATTTTGGGCAAGTATAAACATAACATACTTTGGTTATGTGTCAACATAAAAATACTTTGAGCATACATAAGCATAAAATACTTTGAGCATACATAAGGATTAAGATGTTGCGTTGATTCTATGATCAATCAAATGTTTGATATGAATTAACGTTAAATTATAAAGTTTATATTATAATTTGCAATGGTTAATGGATGTGGCGTTAGACTACTACAACGATGATACTAAGGGTATGGTTGTGTATAAAACAAGTCTTGGAATTTGCCCTCGTTCCAAACTATACCACAACTATACTATAAGCTTGGCAAATGATTTGAGAGTTTAAATTTTATGCGTTCATAGTTTATACCATGCAATCGTTGGTTGACTCCAGTATAATGTGGAACCTTTATAAAATGATTGCCACACTATATGATTGCATTTACATTATGTTTGAATAATTGGAAATTGATTTGCATGCAGGAACTATACGAATTACCCACTGCATGGTTGATTTATTTGCGTGAACACGTGGTTCTTTCTCAGCCAAGTGCTGGGAGTATAAGCGTTTACGAACCCTACTCATTCTCATTCTTCTCCATTGTTTTCAGGCCTTCGGGCTGCTCTGCAGCTGCTCCATGGCTGCCATGCTTACCTTACTGTGAATTATTAAGAGCTCTGCATCCTGGTTATGTTGTTCAGTCCTCCTTCATCGTCCTCGCTCCTTGTCTGCACCGTGAGTTCACCTTGCAATGGCTTGAGGAGAGCTGTGACATTTTGCTTACGGCTTGGACTGTGTGTAATTTTCTTGGTTTCTCTCCTCCATGGATTGCTTGTTGGGAATGTTTTAGAGGGCTGTGAGTTTTATCCTGGCAATAATTTATTTAGAACCGTGACTTTATCTTATGACCTGGTCTGTCACAGGGTTTGTGAGAGCATGTTCTTATGCTTCGGTTTGTGACAGTTTTGAGCTCTACTATCTGCTTCTTGCTTGGCCGTTTCTTCCTTCTCCTTGCTGCTGTTAGCAGTGGTTTGCACTCGTTAAACCTGTCTCTATCACAAGAGAGATGAAGGGTTTGATTTTTGTCTTGCTGGTGGCGGCACTCCTGTTTGTTGGTGGCTACCTTACCTTTATTCCCAGGTAAATAATAATCCTTTTAACAGTTCTTAAAACTTGTTTTTAGCTCAGTTGTGATATAATGCAATAATATTAACGTTTGTGGGTTATTCTTGTAGGTGACAGTTACATCTTTCTTCGTAGCTGGTGAAAATGCATGGGGCCAGCTTCCTGCTTACGTGTAAGCCCTGTTCAACCCATGGCAGTTCATACTTGTGCAGTTCTTTATTGAAAAGTTTTGGTTGGTCGCCGTGGCCTGCAAATAACCCTTGTGGTGTATTGTTTCTTGGTTAGCTTGTTTAGTTTGTTTACCAAACCCTTGCTGCTAGTAGGGTTTCTGGCTTATGCTGTGACTTGCAAATTTTTGTTTTACTAGTTATGTGTATAGTTACGTAAATAAAAGTATGCGGCCTGTCAAGCCACCCTCTATTTATCTTTAAGTGAAGATATGTATCTATCTTGAGCTTGGACTCGGTTATGTTGATGCTCTAAATGTAATTTTTGTGCATTAGGGTTTCACCCTATTTCAATTGTATAAATATATTTTTACTGTTTAAATTATCTTCCATTAAAATATATTATTATTGTCTATTCTGTTATTTCTTTCTATCATAATAGTTGTTAATAAGCTCCATTATTCGAGCAAGTTAAATTCTGTTAGTAACCTGTGTATAAATAATTTCTTAAATTATTCTGTAGGTTAGTTTAATAATACATGTTAAATAATTGTTTGTTACAGGTATGAAGTGGTTATACTTTCATTGTTATTTTCTTCTCTGTCCTTATAGGACTGTAATAATGTTTTATAGTTGATGTTTTTAGAAAACTAAATAATCCAAATCTTTGGATTAGTGCTTATCTGAGTATATTGTTATTACTTGTAAATTACAATGTTTATGCTATAAATTATAATGTTATAATGTTAATACTATAATTTATACTGTTTAATATTATGAGGGTTTCGACCCTGTACATTCTTTTAAAATTAATTTTTTGTTTAGTTTTATTTAAATGAATTTATTCATATATAAATAATATTTATTAAATATTATTTAACATTATATTCAGTCTATTTGATAAGTACCTAAATAGGTTATGTTATTATTTCTTTGTTACATTTTTATAATTGTTATTCTTAGTTTATTTATAAAAAGACTATACTAGAAATATCCTACTTGAAATATGAATCATTTGTAGAAATAGTTAAGCAGTATGAACAATAAAGTAACTCTATAAAGTGACTTGATTCTTTCTTCACAGAAATAAGTGAGTATTTATCTAAGTTAAATCTTTTACCTATGTGACAGGTGAGTAGTTTCATTTTGCAGAAATACAGTTCTGAATAAGATAATTAACCTATCTACAGTAATCAACATCTTAAAAGAAATAAACTTGATGTTTTGAAAAGTATTATGTATACTTTTTTGCTAGCATTCCTAATACATTAGTCTGGTTTTTAAACCATAACTTAATTAGACAGAAAAGTATCCTTTCCAGAAAACATCTATATACAGAAATAAATTACTCTGTTATTCTGAAATACAAAATAATTCTAATCAATCCAGATTTCTATCATATCTTCATCTATCTTAAACACACTACCTGTGCTAGAGTACGATCTGGTTTATCCAGATGGGGAAAAACACAAGTAGGATTATCTCATTCAATTACAGTTTTCAACATTCAACAACTAAAAGATTATAAATTCTAACAATTCATTACATAACATATAAATATTACATTAATCATTCATTCTCAGAAATAAACTTTAACACAGCAAATAAAATACAGTAGAACCTGTTTTTAAAGTTGGATGACAATAGCGTTGGGAGGTTGTTCCTCCCTACCAACTCCTGGAGAGCGCTCAAACAACGTCTTCTCAGGACCCCCGAGCCTGTTCCTGGTCTCCTTAGCTAGAACTGGGTGGAGAAAGCAACAAAATACTGGTCCAATGAATCAGAACTAACTCTGCACTCAGCGGCAAGATCTTTCAGCTGAAAAGCTGTACTAGATCATTCTCTGCAGTTTACCCCTCAAACACTTTCTAGAAATTCCCTTCCCAATGAAATCCTTGAAGTACATTCACTTGAATGATTCTCTTCTTGGAATGAGCAGCCTCAGCTCTCTTCAATGGGATTTTTTATTAATATTGTCTAGGTCTTTTTGGGTTAGTTGTCATTAATTGAGCCACCTGCTCTGATCCCATTTTCTTGGGGGATCATGACCCAAATGTAGGGAGGTTGCCACCTGCAACATTGGAAATGTTTGAGGATGCTGCCACTTGTCAATTTGCTCTCCACCCAGTCTCCTCCACCAACTTGACCAGTAAACACTCTTTTAACAACTCTCCCAAGCTGTTGTCTCCACTTTTTATTTATTTATAATTAAAATATTCATAATTATATTCAACATCCTTGACTCTGCTGAGTCATCAGTTACAACTTTAACATAAAATTTAACATAATGTCTTGGAAATAAATCAAATAAGATAATATTATTTTACAAAATTGGGGCATGTGACACTAGGGAAATCCTCTAATGAGTGATCCTTGACTCCACAGCTAGTACAAAATTTTAAATCGGTTCTATCCTTGTATGGGTAGTCTGCATATCGATGACCTTCTTTGTAGCATGTGAAACACTAGATGGGCCGACATGGTCGATTGTCACGATTCCCAGAGAATCAACCTCGACCTCCATATCATCCATGACGGTTGTCGAATCGGTGCTCATATCGATGGCCTTTGTATCTTTGATTATTCTGTTCATTTTGAGCATTGCTTCGCTAATTGTTATCATTGTTCTACGCAACTCCATATTTCTGGTAGACTTCTTGGTAGTTTTTTTTATTCTTTAAGTTTAGGTGACAGTCGGCCGTTGCATGACTTTTAACTTCATAGATTTCACACCAAGATGCTTTACCATTATTCATGTTAAACAGGCAATATTTCATTGTGTGTTCTCCATGTTCTTGGAAGATGTCGCAGAAGCACTTTGTCTAAACAAAACGAATGTCCTGTCGGCTGATGTCTTGTTGACAGTTATCTTTTGTGTGTCTGGCCATTGAGCATTTTGTGCACCAAACATCCTGATTCTTAAGGTTCATCTCTTTCAATGATTTCTGCATGATTTTGAGCTGTTCTTCCAGTCTAGTATCCGTGGGATATGCTGGGAAATCTTCATCCATCTCCACTTGTAGAGCTTTAGTAAGTGCATATTCGTATGTTTTAAATGTCTCCAGGCTTATGTGCCACCGAATTTTCTATGATAGACCTTCAAGGAACCACTGAATTAATAGTTGTTCATCAATTACATAATCTAGTTGGCTGAGGAGGTCTTTCCAATGTTTGTCGTACTCTTGGACAGATTCTGCTGGCTTTTGCGATGTTGTTTTCAACTTTTTAGCTGCCATATGTTTTGCATCTGGGGTTTTAAAGAACGACAAGAATTGCACTTTAATTTCTACTTTAGATGCTTGAGAGGTTCTCTCAGTAAAGGTCATGTACCATGTTAGAGCTCTTTTCCTCAAGGCACCAACGAACTGTGCCATCTGTCAATCTTCAGCTGTAACCTGATTTGCCTCCAATGTCGACTCACAGACGAACCAATGTCATCTAGGATATTCATCACCCTCGTATAGAGGGATATGCACTAATCCGTGACCCATTTCGGATTCACTGTCACTATCTCCTCTAGGAGGTGGTGGTGGTGGGGGTAGTGGGATGTTTTGCTTGTCTCTTTGTGTAGAGTTGTTGTTGACTGAAATTTCGTTCTTGTTGGTTGTTTTTTTTGTCATTTCTTCTCTGACAAGTAGTCGGTTGGGGTCAACTTCTCCTTTCGATGTCCAACTGCAATTATTTGTCTGCAGGTCCGTTTGTTCTATATTTTCCAAATATGTATTTGGCAAGGGGGGTGCTCCTTCACGTGTTGGGTAAATTAAGTGGATACTTCAGTTGGAAGGGTACGCTTGAAGCCTAACCCAGTTTCCTTCCTCTGGTTTACATATCACTAGATGATTATCATCATTTACTTCGTCGTCTAGTCGACTCCATATACCAAACTCACTAACTCTTAGTCTTAGGTCTTCTTCGACAATGGCTTGTATCCTAGTACTTGGATTCATTGGAGACAGAGGTCTTATCTCTTGGGGAACTTCTATTTGGAGAGCTTCTCATTGCTCTATCCATAAGTCTTCTTCCACGGGTGATGCCTCTTCATCCACGCCTTCTTCCTATCGGTCATGACTCGACTCTGGTGGATTTATTTCTTGGTCTGTCACCCTAGTACTCATTCCTCTTTGTAGTGCTATAGCCCTTTCTCTTCTTTCTTTCCTTCTTTTCAGCCTCTTCTCTCTCTCTCTATTATCTGTAAATCTGTTGTACCTTTGTGTGTCACTGTCTGTTCAATTTCCTTTTTAGGTTGAATTTTCATCGCTGGTGATGGTATCTCCTTTTTAGTCAACTAGAATCCTCTTCACTTTACCCCGACATATGACCAGATACCCCCCCATGGCCTACCCAACTCTTTAGAAAGCTCAGATAGTTCTGTTTACTTGCTTAGGAAATATTCCCACTCCCTTTCGGCAATGATTTTCTCCCACTTCCTTTGTTTCTTCGCCCAGTTAAAATTTGTTGGTGGTTCGTGTAGTGATGGACGACATTCGACAATATGAGCCACTCCTTTTTCTATCAGGAATTTGAACATTAGGGTCAGTAAGGATCATAGGAACTCGTCCGTAAGGTCTGTATAGAATTTCTTCTGAATGGTTTCTATCGAAGTTCTTTCTTCTATAGCTTGCTACTCGCAGAATTCGTCGGTGATCTTTTCAAACCACTCCAATAGGTTTGTTCTTCCCCCTCGAATCAGTTTCTCTAGTAGTTGTTGGTCCTTAGTCGTTTTCAGCATTTTCATCCATAATTTTTTTTATTTTAAAACTGGGGTACTTATTCTATGAACTTCTCATGAGTTTCACTGAAAAATATTTCCTTTTCCTGAGCAGTCATTAATCTATTTCTCCGCGCGTAATTCTGCAAATAATTTGCTATTTTACGCTCCCGCTAGTTCTTAATCTCATGTTCTGATATCATCTTCTTATATTCATCTCAAATATGTACTACCAGAAATGGAACCAATGTTGTAATCTCAAGGATCACAGAGGGTTACCAATAATACACATTAAAGCATACAGACATAACAGAGACAAGAGACAAGAATGTAGGTGTAGAACAACATATTATATTATATTATAAGGGTCCATACAAACACAGAATTGAACCAAGTTCTCATCTGGCTCAACAGCCTAATATATATGATTTTCATATAGTTACATATAACTACCTATTGGTTCAGTCAACTAACACGACCTTATGCGGCAGACCTAATCTCTAATTAGTCGGTGAATCGACTTAGTCGGCTTACCGACTAGCTCCTCCAACACATCCTCATATTCCAAAAACACAAGATATAGTTTATCTCTCCTTAGGGAGGTGCATCTTTTCCTCCAATCAGCTCTACAAGTGATCCCAGTTGGAAAATTAGGGTTTTCCAGTCAAACCCTAAGTCACCTTGAAGCATATTCTAAAAGAATTCATCATACTTGTTGGTTCTATCCCCTATATTTCCATTTGAATTTCTCATTCATTAAATATGACAAACAACACCAATCTTGATGAAAAGCTTGAGGGAACAAAGAACTTCAGAGCATGGAAGTACAGAATCATGCTCATCCTTGAAGAAGATGACCTATATGGCTTTATCAAAGAAGAGGTCAAGGAACCATAGGGAGAAGAGGCAAAGGCCAAACACAAAAAGGATCATAACTAATTCCATAAAGGATCAATTGATCCCTGAAGTATATTCAAAGAATACCCCAAAAGAAATGTTTGATGCACTAACTAGTATGATTGAAGGTAAGAACATCAACATAAGAATGACCTTGAGAAACCAACTCAAGTGTGTGAAGATACATAATACAGAGACCACACAATCATACTTCTCAAGAGTATCTCATATCAAAGAAAAATTAGAAGCCATTGGTGATATGGTGGAAGAAGAAGAAGAAGTAGTGATGACCACTCTGAATGATCTCCCTAGAGAATAGGATTCCTTCATTAGAGGAATATGTGCTAGAAGAAAGTTAACCAAGTTCAACAAGCTATGGGAATAACGTGTACAAGAAGAAGGAAGGATAGTAAATAGAGAAGAGAGGTCAAATGATAATGAAGATTAATCTCTAGCTACACACTCCAAGAATGGAAGAATCAAAAGAAATATTTAACGTTCATCTCCCAGAAGATCACCAGACTTCAAGAAGAATAAGAAACCTAGAAGGGATTATTCATCCTTTAAATGTTACTCATGTCATAAGATGGTACAGATTGCTAGACATTGTCTTCTTAAGAAAGATCAGTTCAAGAAGAAGAATTGAAAGTAACATGCCCATGTAGCTGAAGAAAATGAATCGGACAAGGAAAGGACCACATAAAATGAAGACTCTAGTGAAGAGTATGTCCCTAATTTCAGCTATCATAGGGTCAATCACCCATGAAAGTGACACTTGGCTCATAGATAGTGGTGCTTCCAAACATATGACATGACATAAGGATTCACTCTCTTGTCTTACATAAGGTACAACTTGGAGATGATTATTAGTACCCCATCAAAGGAATGGGAGAATCCTCTCACAAATTAAGAACTGGAAATCTCATGAAGATGAAGGAAGTCTTATATGTTCCAGGTTTAAAGAAGAATATTCTTTCCATCTCAGCTCTAGATAAGTAAGGGTTTAGAGTTGCCTTTGTATATAGTGAAGTTATAATGTGGCCAAAAGTGAAAAAAATAGATGGTGCTACTATAATTGGTGTCGAAGGAGGACTCTACTAATTGAAAGGACACACAGATTAAACTCTTACATCCAGCACCATCAATCCATGTGAATTATGGCATAGAAGACTTACTCATCTAAACTACAAAGCATTTCCAATTGTGAGCAAGGTTGTCACATGTCTACTAGAGATCTAAATCGATCATGAAGGAGTATGTAAAGGATGTTATCAAGGAAATAAAACCAAGAATCCATTCCCAAGAAGTAACAACAAAGCAAAAGGGATCTTGGACATTATACACTGAGATGTGTGCGAACCGATGTAAGACACTTTCTTAAGCGGGTATGTATATTATGTCTCCTTTATTATTGTTCACTCTCGTAAAATTTAGATATACTTCTTAAAATGACTTTAAGGCTCTTGTGGAAAATCTATTTGAAAAGAAGATCAAGACCTTAAGATCAGATAATGGAGGAGAATTCACTTCAAATGAATTCAAGGAATTTTGTAAGGAAGTTGGGATTAAGAGGGATCTTACCACACCCTATAATGCACAAAAAATGGAGTAGCAGAAAGAAAGAATAGATCCATCATGGAAGCAGTCAGAGCAATGATCTATGACCAAGATCTACCTATGCACTTATGGGAAGAAGTAGCAAGAATAGAAGTCTATGTCTAGAATATAATATCTCATAGTGCTCTTGGAAACAAAACCCCAGAAGAAATGTTCACTGGTGAAAAGCTCGAAGTGAGTCACCTAAAGATATTTGGTTGTCATGTATACTTACATGTTCCATAGGAGAAAAGATCAAACTTGGACACTTCAGGAAAGAATGGAATATTTTGGGATACAATGAACAGTCAAAATCTTATAGAATATATATTACAGGATTCATCCCAATCGAGATCAGTATAGATGTTACATTTGATGAAGATGCAACCTTCACCATATCCAGAAAGATATTTGCAGATGAAGATCATAAAGAAGAGGAGGACTCTCCTAGAACCACAGAAGGTACCAGACCACCAGTTAGAGATATTGAAGAAGGTCATATACAAGAAGATAATGACCTAGCAGAACCTCATGGACTCATGGAAACACCCTAGAAGATGATCCCAACAAAGAGAAGACCATCTTGGGCTCGTGATGTAATCAAAGAAGTAGAAAGATATGGTGCACTAGAAGGAGGCAAAATACAAAGAATCTATTCAAACTATGTGGCATTAATGAGCAACCTTGTTGATGAAGAACCCACATGTTTTGAAGAAGCTTCGAAGAATAAGGAATGGATGCAGGCCATGATCGAAGAATACCAGTCAATATAAAGAATTATGTTTGGGATGTGGTGCCAAGACTAAAGGACAAGTTATTAGTTTCTTCAAAATGGATTTTCAAGACAAAGCATTTAGCATATGGTAGTATTTAAAAGTTTAAAGCAAGATTTATCGCACAAGGTTTTTCACAAAAGGAAGGAATTGATTATGAAGAAAGTTTTGCACCAGTAGAAAGATATACTTCTATCAAAACTGTCCTTTCCTTGGCAGCCAAGATGAAATGGAAGCTACATCAAATGGATGTAAAAGCAACTTTCCTAAATGGAGTCATAAAAGAAGATGTATATATTGAGAAGCCACCAGGATTTGAAACCCACGACAAGGAAACACATGTAGGCAGATTCAAGAAAGATCTATATGGGTTAAAACAAGCACCCAAAGCATGCTATGGAAGAATTGATGGATTCCTAATGAATTTGGGCTTTTACTAAAGGTAAATCTAATTCCAACATTTACTATAAGGTTGAGAATGATGGGATCATGATATTACTATTGTATGTATATGACCTATTTTTTACATGAAAGGAGAATATCATCAATGAATGTAAGAAGAAACTTGCAACAGAGTTTGAGATGAAAGACCTTGGAACAATGCACTATTTCCTGGGTCTTGAAGTATGACAATTTCTTAATGAGATTTTCCTAAACCAAGGAAAATACACAATAGATATTTTGAAGAGATTTGGGATGTTAGATTGCAAATTAATTAAGACTCTGATGGTGACAAACTTGAAGCTACTAAATGACGACTCTTCAGAAAGTGTAGATGTCACATTATACATACATATTATTGGCTCACTAATGTATTTGAAAAATACAAGACCAGATATATGTTTTTTTGTGAACAACTTCAGTAAATATATGGTAGAGCCCAGACATGTTTATCTAGTTGCAGCAAAACATGTGATGAAGTACCTGAAAGGCACATTAGATTACAAGCTTAGATATACAACCAACAATGAGTTCAGATTGTGTGGCTATACTGATTTGGATTGGGAAGGAAGTGTTGAAGATAGAAAGAGCACTTCAAGGTGTTGTTTCAGTTTAGGTTCAGGTGTGATCTCATGGCTTCGTAGAAAGAAAACAAGTGTTTCCCTCATTACAGCCGAGGTTGAGTACATTGTAACATGTTCATCCTGTAGTGAAGCAGTATGGATTCATAAACTATTGGCAGGATTGTTTGATATTGAGATGGATGCAACTGAGATTTATTGTGACAACCAGAGTTGCATCAAGTTAATAGAGAACTCGATGTTTCATGATAAGTCAAAGCATATACAGATAAAGTATTATTACATCCTAGATATGGTGAGAGGAGTTGTGAGGCTCTAGTATGTTCCTACAGAGGAACAAGTTGCTGATGTGTTGACTAAGCCTCTGTCTCGTGTAAAGTTTGAACACTTTTGAGACAATATTGGTGTAGTCCGAAAGGACCTCCCTAGAAAGAGGGTTTGATGATGAGATTATTATTGATGATTAGATGGGAGTGATGTGCCAATAAAGAAAAGGCCAGAACATTTTATCAGTGTGCCTGCAGATGTTGATGTTTTCTGACATTCACTTGTGGATGATAGTATCCTCCTTGAGTGTTAGAAAGTTAACTCTGAAGGTCCTCTTTGTAGTTTTGGTGTTGTATGATAAAGAGGACATGTAATTTGTTCCTTGTGTATATTTATGTATAAAAGTGACATATATATACATAAATGATGTTTTGTACTTTATTGTATTGGGTCTGACTTAAAATATATTTAATCATCAAAGTGAGTTATTATTAAATAAGTGTGAATTAAGTGAGGACCCTAGGTCTTGTAAATGAATCTCAACCATAGATTAGGTGGTTAGAGAAGTAGTTACAATTTTTAAAGTATAAAACTAGGGTAGAGGACAAATTAGAAACACCACCATCAATGAGGAGAGAGAGAAGAGATTGAGACTGAAGGAGAGAGAGATAAAACCCTTGGCACATTTCCCAATGCAAGAAAAAACATTAATTACAGAAGTACAACCTCATTTGATGCACATGTCAATTTGTACAACACTCATGTGAAGACACAGAAATTGATGCAGAAGGTACAAAATTCAGACACGTCCGTACAACATTTATTGCATGCTGGGCATGAATACCGAGGCAACAAAAAAGTACATTCCATACAGTCCACATGTGTGACAAAATCTGTACAATCCATACTCGCACCTATGAAGGTACAATAGGACATATAGTACTACTGGCACAGTTTTCGAGGTAATTTGTTGTAAGTGATTTTTGGGGAAATTTGCTTGTAAGGGTCAGAAGAATAATTTTTTTGTGGTGTTGGAAAAATTTATTAGTTTCTCCTTTTAATGATAATTTCTTCTTTCTAGGGTCTTCCCCAAGAGTTGGGGCTTTGAGCAAAATTTCCTGTGTATTCATGTGTGAATGATTTACTTTAGTCTTGGAAAGTTCTTGATCTTGGTGGTTTATAATTTAAATCAAAGAAGTAATTTTTAATCATAAACCCTAGTTTGATCAAGTGTTTGACATAATGTGTAAGTGAAAAATGTCATTGAATTTCTTCATGGTATCAGTGCCAAGTTGAAGTAGTATTCAAAGTTGTGAATCACAGAACAAGTTGTGTTGTCTTTCGAGTTTAATATTTGTTGTGAGTTGTTTTCCAGATGATGAGCATTAGGTACGAATATAGGTTGGATGGAATATCCAACTATCTACCTTGGAAGATTAGGATAACTGCGGTGCTCAAAGAATGGAAGATATGGAGCTTTGCAAACACCAAAATGAAGAATCCCACTGATAAGGATGACTTAGAAGAACATGAATATCTTGAAGCCAGAGCTAAGAGGGTGATCTTATATGGGGTAAAAGATCATCTTATTCCGCATTTGGCAGAAAAGAACTTTGCCAATGACATACACCCTGAAGTAGTTGTTCAAGGAAAAGAACGAGAACCGGAAGATGGCATTGAAGGACAAGTTACACAATGTGAAGATGACCAAAGATTAAAGTGTAAACTCCTTCCTGAGGAAGTACAGTGTAAGACCCAAAGAATAATACTAGAATACTTCCTCTCCTTCAGATGGAATGTCTCTTCTATCTCTAGCGCAATTGCTTGAGTGATCTGCTTGTCCAAATGAGGGAAGTGCCTCTCCTATTTATACTATTCAGTTGAGAGGCCTAATAACACAACTGGGCCGACTTCTCCTTGTTGTCAGGGATGACTTTCCTTGGAAGACTCAAAAATACATTTTAATAATACTTTTGTGGGTGTACTACTGACCCGACTTACAATAGAGGTTTTTCCCTCAAGGATTTACATGAACAAATACATCAATGACATCCCTAATTGAAGGAACACCATCTCTAGAAGGGGTGATAACAATAATAATACAAAATAGAATATCTTCCACAGTTACATTTCTTTAACACTCCCTCTTAACAAGGAAGGTATTCTATATTACAACAAAACATCTGTACAACTAACTGCTATAGAGGCTAACACATCTCTTTCAGCCTTTTCTTTTGCAATATTTTTCTTAGGACATTTCAAATAATAGTGTCCCATCTTTCCACAATGGTAGAACCTAATCTGATTGAGGTATTTCTTCTTCTTGTTTGTCTTTGTTGCAAGGGATACATTATGCTCCATCTCCTCGTTAAATTTACCACCCAGAGCTCCCTCTCGAATATCCTCATAGGTAAAATCATCCCAAAGCCTAGACCATTCCATAAGTTTATCTCTACCAACAATACATTTGACAAAAAAAATTCCCATTTCTTGGTAAATCCTTCACGACTATCCTTAACAACTCTTAATCTGAGATAGTTTATCCTACTTGTACTGACTCATCTTTGACCTGATCCAGCCTCTTCTATTGGATCCTAGTGTGTTTATTGTTCATGTGCTACCATTTCCCTTGTCTACTCAAGAATTGTGATAAATCCCCCCCATATTCATTATGTTTTATACAGGGTATGGAAAACCATCAATTTAATTAATATGTTATTTGTAACACAAGAATCTAGGTGTTTTGTCACCTTAAAAATGTTTGACATGTGTTGCAGTGACTTAAACAGAAAGTACAAAAGGTTTAATAGTCACCCATGGTAGAGATGAGGTAATAACTTGAAATGGTAACCATATACAAGGTTATGGCTCCCATCATATGTGAAATATTTTTAGATAAATAGGGTGACTTTTCCGTAGGGCTTTGGGATGAATTATGATCAACCCCGTCCCTGGTTTTCACCAGTTATAATTTACCTTCCAAAAAATTCTAACTGCTCCAAGGATAGCTGAATTTCCCATCTTACCATTTTGTGCTTGTCCTGGGTAACCCTGTAGCCTTGACTATGGATTTTTTTGTAGGTCCTGCATGTCCTATGTGAATTCTAAGGAAATGTTAGGATTGAATCCTTGCAAGATTGCAATATGGGTGATCTAGCTTTCGTTTAAGAATATTTGGCATACTTTTGTGCCTTGTTGCAACTACATCATTGTGTGTTCATGCCTAATCAAGGATACCACCATTCTAGATTGTCACCAAAGAACGTGAGTCGAATTTTGGTGCATGCAATACTTCAGTGAGGTAAGGATGGGTTGTATATAATTTGGGAAGTTAATGAACTATTTTTTCTACTTTGGGAATGTTGATAGGGTAAGTATTTCGAATAATGATGCACGAGGTCATGGATAAGGCATGACAATGTCAATTTGAATGTGTGATATGTGACGATAAAGGCAAAGGACAAGGTAGGAATTATGGCATGAGGTTGATAGAAGGATGCAGAATCATGTCAATTGATACCCCCTCCTTAATGAGAGATCTTAGTCATCCCTAGCTGGTTGGGGTGGTAGAAGGTACATATTTCCATTTAAATATATTAATTAATTGAAAAGGCAGCAAGCATAGGATTGAGTTTTACTTGTTTTCTTACTATGTGTTCCATTGATCTATTGTAGGTTAGTTAAGGATTAATTGGATCGATCATGATGAGTTGGAGTGGTCGTTAAATCATGGATTAGTAGTAATAGTGTCTAGAGTGGTGTTGTATAGGTGATGCAACAATGATGCTCGGTGGTGCCACATAGGTAATGCAGTAGTGGCACCCGTGGTTCCATAGCAAGTGGTGTGAGTTGTTTTACAGCAATGGATACTGGCTACTTAATAGTGTAGTGAGTTGAGAAACAACAATCCTTTATTGTTCGTCTCATGGTGAATGAGTACTGCTATAATGATCAAGGAGTTGCAGTAGGTGCTACCATAGGAACCTCTATGTTGTAACAAGTGTTGTTATAGTGACCCAGGAGTTACA
The DNA here is from genome assembly GCA_001517045.1 of Pseudotsuga menziesii. NCBI lineage: Eukaryota > Viridiplantae > Streptophyta > Pinopsida > Pinales > Pinaceae > Pseudotsuga > Pseudotsuga menziesii. The sequence continues at coordinate 468,091 of LPNX010297191.1, read as the reverse complement.
ACAATTCAAATTTAGAGTTGCAATCAAGTTTCTTTAACCAAGATTTTATTAGAACAATATATTGAAAAAAATGAGCCAATAATAAACTAAAAGGTCTACTTGATTGATTGATTAGTTTTTTTTAAAAACTAGTTTCATCTACTAGAAATATGGTTTTCAAATGACACCTATCCAATAGTTCCCCACAGGGGTTTTCACAGTTACATTATTATTACTTATTTATTTCATTTTACTATTATTTTTAAGAAATAAAGAGAGAACAAATCATTTTTATTGCAGATGGAAAATCCATTACCCTTACAACCTCCATAACTGAAGTAGAAACAATTTGTCAAACAAAATCCTTCCTGGATAGTGGCTTTCGATACAACTAAATATGATGCTCACTAGAAAATAAAGAGCTTATTTTTGCATCTATAATCCCGAGCCTAATAGTGCTATTATCATAGAATTTCTCACCTCATAAGGTCCCCACCATCTATTACGCAAATTTCCCTTCAATTATTGAAATCTTGAATGATAAATAAGATCCCACTCACCTACTTGGAATGTTTTCTTCTTGATAAATTTGTCATGCCACTTGGCACGTTGTTGTTGAATAATAGAAGTTTGATGTACTACAACTTGAGAAAGTTATCAAGCTCATTCAGTTGATCCAGATGGTGTTGTGGTGCTTTAGAAATATCCAAATTTACTTGCAAAGCAGTTCTTAATGTCTTTGTTTCAAACTCAATTGGGAAAATTGGACTCTTACTATAAACAAGTTCATAGGGAGAAAAACCTATAGTGTTTTTCAAAGTGGTATTGTAGGCCCAAAATTCTTTTGAAAGTTGATAAATGCAATCAATATTGTGATATATTACAGTTTTTGTAAGGATAGATTCTATTACCTTGTTGGTGCTCTCTACTTACTGATTAGCCTGTAGATGGTAAGGCAATGTAATCCTATGTTTAATTCCATATTTCTTTGTAAGGTCCTTGATCATATGAGAAGTGAAATTGGCTCCACCATCTGCGATTATCTCTTGTGGTACCCCAAAGTGAACGAATATCTCCTCATGAATAAAATATACCATAGTCTGCTTGGTGGCCCTTGGAAGTGCCTTGGATTCCACCCATTTTTTGACATAACTATGCAAACTACGATTTGAACCTTTTGATGAAATGGAGGATTGATTGGCCCCACAAATTCTAGGGCCCACTTTTTGATAGGTTTGATAACAAGATGTGTTTGCAGAGGCATCTCGTTAGAATGCACAGGTTGGCCTATCCATTGGAAACTATCATAACTACACACATATTTCTTTGCATCTCATAACACATTAGGCCAATAGTAACCCATCCAAATTACTTTGTGGATGGTCCTTTTATCAATGAAATGGCCTCAGTAGGGCTCATATTGACAAGCCTTGATGATATCATATATCTCGTCCTTCTCACATAAGGTCGGATAAATAGATACAACCTTTTATAGAAGAGGTTTCCCTCAATCCATGAGTACCAAGCACTCCATCGAATGATACAATGCCATTCTCTTAGAGAAAGATAATTTGGAATATTCCCTGCAACCAAGTAGTTAGTGATATATGCATTCCATGAAATGTTACTATATATCACAAAAAGATGCTCATAAGGAAAACTATCTTCAACGAGTGTTTTATCATTATTGTTAGTGAGCCTTGAAAGGAAATTTGCTACAAGATTATCCCTTATGGGTCGATCCACAATTGTGACATCAAACTCTTATAATAATAACCATCTAGTTATCCTACCATTGGTGCCAAGCTTATTCATTAAATGTTGGATAATAGAGTGATTTGTGTGCACAAAAACATAATAGCTAGTAATATAACGTTGGATTTTGTGAATAGCATACACAACAACAAAAAGCACCTTTTCTTTTACCATATAATTTATCTTTGTTGGAGCTAATTTTTTCCAATGAAATAGATGGCATAGGGATTTCCTTCTTCTTGATGATCTAATAATGCTCCAATTCCAGTGTTTGAAGCATCTACGGAGATGTGGAATGGAATGGACCAATTAAGACCTTGCAAAATAGGAGCTTCTGAAAGACATTGTTTAATACTTTCAAAGGAGGATTGACATGCATCTATCCACACAAATTCATAATATTTAGAAAGAAAATGAAATAGAGGAAATGTTATTCTAGAGATATTTTCAACAAATACGCAATAGTAACTAGCATGACCCAAAACATTTGTACCTCTTTTGGTATCGTTAGACTAAGAAGATTTATAATTACCTCAATTTTGATGGAATCGACCTAAATTCCTATAGTAGAAATATAGTGGCCAAGGAAAATACCTTCATTCATCAACATGTGACATTTCTCATGTCATAAAGAAGGGTCATTTTAGTTACATATTTTAAGGACCTTTTCCATATTTGTTAATGTGTCATCAAATGTGTTAGGATAGACCATAAAGACATCCATGTAAATTTTAATGCAATCACGGATTAGATCATAAAAAATACATAGAAATGCACATTGATAAGTGGTTGGTGCATTACAAAGCCCTAAATGTAAGACTCAATAAGAAAATGTTCCCCATATGTAGATGAAAGTAGTCGTGTCCTTGTCTCATAGAGAAATCTGAATTTGTTTATACCCACTAAACATGTAGAGGAAAGAGTAAAAATTCTTCCTCGCTAATGTGTCTAAAACCAAATCAATAAATGGTAGGGTGGAAGTATCCTTTTGTGTGTACTTATTTAGCTCCCTATAATCAATGCATATTCTCTATTTTCCATTCTTTTAGGGACTATCACCAAAGGATAAACCCACTGACTATCAGAAATATGATAAATAAAATTTATATTTAGTAATTTATGCAATTCTTCCTTAACTATGTCTCTCAAGGATGGGTTCATTTGGCATTGGGGTTTCCAAATAGGTTGTTTGTCCTCTTTTATGTAGATAGCATCACTACATAAATCAGGTTGAATTCCACTCCTATTTTTGTACTCCTAGGAAAATACATCATTTTGCTCATATAACATATGATAAGCTTTGTTGAGAAAATATATGGGGATTAATATTCAAGGTTTTTTTTTGCTCGATCTGTGACAGGTACAATGGAAGGATTTATGTTATGACAATGAATAAAAGGTATAGAGTTAAAGGGTGAATACATTGTCTCTTATTGAATGGAAGTGCTCATTACTACATCCAAAAACCAGTGCATTGGATGATAGGTTGAAGATAGATTGCTGACAAAGTTTTTAACTACCTCATCTTTCATTTATTCCTTGAGACAAAGAGCCTTTTATATTGTGAGTTGTGGTTGAATATTTCCTTCATCACTCTCCTCTTTTTTCCACATAGGAATCTCATGGTCAATGCTTGGTATGGCAGGTGGATACAAGACGAGATCCTTTGTGTAAATCCCATGGGATATTGTCTAGATATGCAACTAATATGGGCATCGACAACGGCTAGCCATGTTCTTCCCAAATTCACAGGATTTCCTCCCAACTAATATTTTAGTTGTAATGCCAAGAAGTTTGTGAGGTAGTCCCATGAGTCTACAGAAATGACTAGGTCTTCCAAAATTCCCTATTTCTTAATGGTGGATCAATATGCTAGTTCTGGGACTATAGGAGTCTATCTAGAGTGAAGCCTGAGTTGCTCCATGATCTCCTTAGTGATTATGTTTATGGTTTCACCTAGGTTAACCAGGGTATTTCAAATTATTAAACTGTTGATTTGAACTATGGCTATTAGGTTTCCAAGGTCCTCATATTTAGGGGAGGGAGTTTCTCTAAGTATCAATTCTGTGAGGCTTCCTACCACATTGATGGTGGGGGGATATTTGTGTTTTATACTAGGTATCTTCACACATAAATCTCTAATGGTTTTGGTGTAAGTGGGAACATCTCTAAGTGCTTTCAATAGTGGAATTATAATGCACACATTTTGTGGAGGATGAGCCTCTCTAGATATGGAGGACATAAAGCCTCTTATGCTGATCACTACTAGTCCTATATTTTGAGAAGAGGATATTGTGGTGCATTATCTGGATTTTATTCGACTTCTAATTGTGTATTTTCTTCATAAATTTTTTCTATGATAATTGGTGAAGTTTTGGGTGTTAGTTTTCTTCCTAATCTAAGTCATAGACTTCGGCATTCCATAGGAGAGATGAAATAGGTTTGATATCCTAGATTTTCAACAACATACGTTGGTTGAATAATCTTAGGTTGTTAGGATTGGAATTAGTATGGGATTGTGAAAATGAGGTTGCATAGGAGGGTTATTTGCAAGATGTTTCAATTGTTGATGTCACGGGTGTGGAATTAGTTGTTGTTACAGTGGATGCTGCAGCTAAGGAAATTGTTGATTAGGAGAGGAGTTATTCAACCGCCCTTTCCATTAATAATCATGAGGTGGTTGGGATGGCCATTGTGACCATGGTGTAGGATATTAGATATGAGGAGGTGGACAATACATTTTCTAACGTGTTTGTTGATTGTTCCAATAAGCAGTCAAGAAACAAGGATCGTGATTTATACCTAAGGGACGATACTGCCATGGTTTCTTTGGTGCTATGAAATAGGCTTGGTTCATTTCTATTCTTTCCTCCTTATAATATACAACCTTAAAACTAGGTAGAGACAAAAATCGACTAGCAGGATGATCTTCCTCACAGATGCCACATATTTCTATACTTTTGAGTGGGAACTCCTTATTAGGTTGTTTTTGCTTGCATCCAGAGCAAAAGATGGCCATAGATTTACTTGCAGTGTACCCAACTAAGATGCCAAAGAACTTAAAATATCATATTTAAAATTATCCAAAATGTTACTTAGTTCACTGTGTATAAATCCTCCTATGGTTGATCTCACAACTCTAGGTATGTCTTCTCAAATGCTTTTTCGTGCTTTACCTCTTGAACAACTTTTTTTGAGTTCACATATTTCATCGTAATCAACGTGAATCGACCTATGAAATGTCCCCCTTCCCTAGAAGGTTCAGGATGTCAACATACTCTTCTCTCAATCCTTTAATTAAGATTTTTATTAGGGCCTCCTTATCCAAGTTGTCGTGTTTGGATCTTTGCAAATTGTACTAAAATATTTCAATATAATCCTCCATATTTTCTTCTTATTTTAAGTCATTTTGAAGATTTATTCCCAAATACATGTATCCCTGTAATAGTCCTAATACTTTTGGATAAATTCCTTCTTCATGTCATTCCAAGTGTGTATGGTTTTTCCTCCAAGTCCCATAAACCATCGTAATGTTGCAATCTTGAGTGTAGTGGGGAATAACTTCAACTTTTGTGCACTAGAAATATAGTCTTAACTTTGGCACACGACATTGAATTCAAAGAGTAAAGTGTTTGGATATTTTGTGACCATCCCATGAAAAGTAGGAAGAGCTAAAAGAGGGATATTCTTAATTGGTGCCTCTCCTTTAAGCTCCCCAATTGGAAACTCAAAGGTTAAATTGGATCCAAGTTCTTCATCCCTTTCCATAGTTTCCTTTGAAGACTTGATATTCTCAAACATGTTTGAGAGGAAGGGATTCTTAACAACTATTGACTATTTTGATGTAACATAGTGTGTTGGTTCATGAACATGGTTGTGAAATTCAAATTATATATTCTGATGTTTGCTAATTATTTTGTTTGTATACCCTTGCCTTTCTACCAGAGGATAACACTATGCTTCATTTGATGTAGATGATCCAACCTTTGCATGATTATCAATAATTCTTAGTGGGGGAATTCCTCAACCTCGAGCATTTGATCTTCCACCTCGTCTTCTTCTACCTACAAGATGGTTATTACTAGGGGTGGTTCTTGGTATACCACGTGTTCTATAATTTCTCCTATACCTCATGAAAACTATATGTCCTGGACATAGTAGAGTAAGAAATTTCCTTTATTACTTTGAAGTGAATGCTCAAGTTCATACTTCTTATGTTACCATTCCCTTTTCTCCACATTCAGTACATTGATCCATTCAAAAGAAATGCTACTACAAACCAATGCCAAATTCACAATTGTTCCTTCAATGACTCCCTAACAATGACTCCAAAATCTTGGTGTATTTAATTTCTCTTTTACAAATAATCAAATTACCAAGTCATTAGTTATCAAATTGGGATTGTTGGCTATTTCATGTTAATGGGAAAATTATATGTAGACTACAAGTTCCCTTTTAACATTGGTTTCTAATTATGAATACTAGTACAAGAAAATAAGTCTTAAACTAAATCTCACCTGAAATCAATTCTCATGTAAGTCGCACAATATAGTCTAAGATATATAAAGCTTGAATCAAATTCACAGAACAATGGAAATTTGCTAATATCTAACAAATGGCAATGATAGTAAAATATCAATAACAACAAATTAATGGTAATATTAAATTGAAAGTAGCGTAAATCTAATTATTGACACACACACACACACAACTAATCTTATTGAAATAAAATATTTAACACTTGTTACAAATGAGTGGGCCCTCCTCCTTGGAATAGAGTGCTTAAAGGAAATATCAAAACGCTAAGTTTACAGAAACCAACTAAATATTTGCATCAAATAAAATAGCCTTTGCAATTCTTGCACGTCCTTCACAACTTTAATAAATCCAAATTCTAAACTCCGTCTCTCGAAGGGAGGTTGTGTTTTTATACAAAGCGAGAGTGCCTAATAATAGGAATGAGATCCAAGAACAGCCTTGAGAATTTTTCAATTCTCAACATGTTTAATGAAATATTTATTCAAAGAAAGATACACATTATAATATTTTCATCAAATATCTTGGACAACCAATTTCTAACCCCTTGGTATTTTATAGGAATCAGCCAAATATTTAATGACTAGGATTAGAAAAAAAAGGATTGGGATTCCTAGTTGTTGGAGCATTAACTCGTTGTTGGAAGCCAGGAGCAACATGGTGTAACAACAAGGTGTTTTGCTTTCCTCTATTGGTGTAACAACAAACTTTTAAGTTTGTGGAACAACAAGCTCAAGAACCATAGTAACAACATACATGTTTGTTATGAAAATAATGTTCCTATAACAATATCGGAATACTATCCTTTGTAAGTAACACAATCTTCATTAGTAGGCATAGCATCAAATTTTCCTTCCAACACTTAGGAAAAATCATTAATTCAACATATTAAACATAAATAACATACCTTGAATGAAAAAACCACATAATGAGTGATAATGAGACCAAAGATTATTCATTGGGTATAGAAAAAAAGGTAATAGGGTAGGAAAATGGTGAATAGAAGGTGGAAAATACAGATCCTGGGAACAAGTACTTTTGGATAGTTAATTTAATCATTCTTACTATCTTAGGATATTTTGACAATAAGACCTCATTAAGTTCAACTTGGTATTATGTAGTGTTAGGTTAAAACAAGCTTTCATGCTTTATTAATATGATTGTCACAATAATTTCTTACACATTAGTAATATGATGTTTTATTATCTAATCAATATTATGACACTTGATTTGTGCCTCGATACCCAATCGTTCCATGATATTTATTTAGAGAATATGCAGGGGCATTTCAAATTTGTTGATTATTGGATTGAGTGATGTTCATGTAAACTATTTTTCTATTAATCAATTTCCTAAGTGATCATGGATTATTTCCCTCTTTAAGGGTCTTAACCAAGTACGTGACTAGTGTCTAATCTTTTATCTATGTGTGAGAATTTGGATTAAGGAATTTGACCTATGTGGATATAGCCTATTTTCAAACATGGTATAATAACTACTTGAAGATTCACTCTTGTCGATTGAGATCCCGATCATATATTATTGCATGCAATAAAGGGTTGTTGTTTTCTACAATTTATGAGTCTTTTTGGACTAGTTAAATTACTCCATTGCATTTGGAGCATTTTTCACATATAGGATTTCTTTTTGTTTCATGTATAACAAATTTTTGTTTAGCCAAGTTATGGTCATTTTTCTATGATAATTCAAAATTTTAGTAAAATATTGTTTATGATTTTTATTAGTATTTTCCCACATTTTTTATTGGTATATTATTTTATTTGTGGCAGTAATTCACTATCTACATATGATCTTTTCCTTACGACTTTTGTGATATTGTAAACTAAAAATAGATTTCAGTGAAGTTGTCTTGTCTTGTTGTCCACCAAATATTAATACTACTTAATTCATTTAAGTTTCCCAACATCCTTTATGGTGCTTTGCCTTAACTAGGTATTTTTCTCATGTTTCCTCTCTATGCAGAACATGTCCATATCTTGGCCTGGTTGTGACAAAGGGGTTATTACTAATCAAGGGACAATATATTTTCTTTACTCGTCCCACAAGAACCTCATACTCAGTTTTATTGGGCGGAATTCAACCCTCACACCTTATGGTTTATCTCAAATTATCCATACAAACAATAATGTTATCACGAATGCCCAACTAGACAATAAAGAATTAGTATTTTGGCATTGACAAACATATTAGGTATATTAGCCATATTATGGACAAATTCCTCATCCTTACTACGTTCTTCATTTACACTATGTCATAATGACCATATCTTAACATGCACTTGATTAACATGCATTTGGGATAATTTTTCAACCTCAAGAAAAACACCTAGAACCATAGAAGGAAAATTGGAATAGACATACAAGTATCTATGAAATCATGCTAAACTCAAACCATAACAAGTTCTAAAACCCAAAATAGGGAAAAATGGAGCTTCATCCTAATCACTAAATTAAGAAACTGTTGGGGATACCATGACCACTTATGTTTGGACTCGAGACAATAGTTTTGAATGATGATTGTGCTTGGGTACACCATTATTAAAGTACAACATAGCAACTATGGTGTTATTTTTTGTAGCTCAGACAAGTACTTCTACATAGGCTATGTGTCTAGCATGTAGAAATGGTATGAAAATTTACTCTCTAGGTGAGCACTTTATAAAGTGACTTTTATTATTTTTAATGACTAATGTGAATTTTATATAGTTTTAGTGACTTATGTGATATAGGTCATCTCAATGAGAGATTAAGTCATGAACATTGATCTAGTGAGGACAATATTTAATATGGGTAGTTGATATTTAGATGTAGTTGAATAGTCATTAGTGAAATTATAAAAGCTACCTAAGGAGAGTGGAGAGACATGGTGAATGAAGAGGTTTTGGAGAGATGAGATAAAGAAAAGAGGTTGCAGAAAATAGAAGTGGGATTCAATTGCAAGGATGGAAGGAGCATGAATCCCAAGGCAAGAGTGAACAAACATAAATAAAGGAGGTATTCATACTAAGTTTATTTCATAGGAGGTAAGTTGTACAATTGAGAAATTGACACAAATTTTTTAGATGTTTAATGGTTATATTAGATCTTCAAACAATTGTCATAACAATAAGAAATAGGATCTCTAAAAGAAAGACAAGTACAACAACACAAAACAACACATATTTTCCTTTGGGAAACCATAAGGGAGAAAACCCAACAACTTCTTTAGTATAGATTTTGTCACCAAGAACAATGCCAAACCAAGATAAGATAACCCCAAAGACAACCTCTTCTTCTCTCTCATGCGCACTTGCTTAAGTGAGTAGTGTGTCCAAATGAGAGGTGCACCCTCTATATTTATACACATAATGTGTATGACCATTTTCCCTAACTACGCCGACTTGTTACTCTTATAGAGCCGAATTCTCTAGGGAGACTTAGAATAACATTTATACAATATTTCTTTCAAGTACTATCAACCTGACTTACAACAAAAGGTTTACATTAATTCTTTCAAGACTTTTACATGACCAAGTACATCAATAACATCTCTCAAAGGAGGTACAACAATAATACAATAAAAGTACAATACAAATATCTTCTGAAGTTACGATCTTCAATACTCCCTATTAACATGGAAGGTATTATGTCTGCATGGTCATAATTACTAGATATCATCAATAGATCTCATCGTTGTTTCTGCAACTTGGTACTCTAGCCCAGGGATGATTTTAGAGTCGAATTATAGCCCATAGGCAAATTTTAAGGGGTGCCCAAAAAAGGGTGGGAGACTTTTTAATATTAAAATGTTTTTTTTTTAATTTAAAAAATTAGCCCATTTTTTTATTATATATAAAATTACCCCAACCTACGTGGATAAACTGTGAAAATTGATAAAATGGAATTTAGCCCACCTGTCGATGGGGAAAATCTTGACATTCGCCCGGATTTCTTTTGGTAATGGAGGTCAAATCGCTAGAGATTTCCAGTTTTGGAAGAGAAATGGGAGTCTAGCCATTGAATCGTGACATCTCTTGAATCTATACATCATAACAAGTTCTATAGATCCATTCCTATTTCATGTCGGATGCATATCTATACAACAACCAACCCTTTCTCATGGTGGGCATACCCATACAACAACTGACCTTTTTTCATGTTGGGTGTACACGTACAACAACCATCCCTTTTCCATGTTGGGTGTACCTTTCATGTATATCAATACATCAACTAGCCCATTTTTCATGCTGGGAGTACCCATATAGTAACCAACCCTTTTTCATGTTGGGTGTACCCATACAACAACCATCCCTTTTTCATGTTGGGAGTACCCATACAATAACCCTCCCTTTTTCATGTTGGGTGTACCGGTATAACAACTAGCCCTTTTCCATGCTAATTGTTCCTCTCATGTGTTGATGTAATTGTAACTTCAGAATGTATTCATCCATATTTCTTATGTATTATAACCCGATGTTTATTCCGGGATGTATTGTAATGTATTTGAGTCATGTCATACCCCGATGTTTATTTTGGGAAGTTTCTATATTGAGAAAGTCATGTCAAGTCATTGTGGGTAAACCTCCTATTGGTCAAGGGTTAAAGTCCCCACGGTTGTGGGGCCCTTGGGTTATTAGACTATCCTAGTGAAGTCGACCCTAGGTGAGTCATTGTAAGTCAGGGAAATAGTCCCCACCATTGTGTTACCCTCCTATTGGTCAGAGGAGGCAAAGTCCCCACAAGTGGTGGGGCACTAGGGTTATTAGACACTCCTAGAGATGTCGGCTCTAGTAAGTAATTGTTAAGTGAGGTTGACATGTTGGAGTGCACTTCAAGTGAACAGAAGAATATAAATAGAGATTGAGAGCCTCTCTATTTATCACTTGCAACACTCACACTCACTCATTGGGGCGCATGAGTGAGAGAGGAGAAGCTCTCTTAGTATGAGAGAGAGAGACTATTGCTGTCGGGAGATCATCTTACTGTTTTGGGGTCTTACCATTTTGTGCTAATTCTATCTCTGAGGAAGTTGTGGGGTTTTCTCCTTTATGGTTTTGCCGAGGAAATCTCTTTGTGTCTCTTGTCTCTTGTGTTGTGCTTATGTTTTATTGCTGTGCTTGTTATTCTCTCAGTGAAAAGATCCTAAGATCATAATGCTAGCTTATATGATGAAAAAATAACATGGTATCAGAGCTAACCTGAGAAGAAGACATTGTGCAGCCATAGAAGCTAGGGATTCTTAATTTTTGGGTCTCTCTCCACAATCCATCGGCAAAATTATGCTAGGATGACTCTCCATTGAAGGGTGCATCTTTCTGTCGAAGCGGAATTCGATTCCGAGCATTTTCAGTTTTGGTGCGGGAAATTAGGGCTTTCTACAGGAGAGGATTTTTTTATTGAGCCTAGCATAGGATTGTTCTCCTCATAAAAAACGAATTTTAGAGACCTGGATCAAGAAATTTGGTTGGGTGAAACTCCGGGAAAGTCAAACCCTAGTTTGACCCCGAGCTAGAAAAACCCTAAATACTAAAACTGCTACGTTTTGGTACATTCGCTATATCCTGATATTGGAGAGGGATCAGGAGCTAAAATTTTTAGGGGCCTAAGATACAATCCTTATGCAGACGGTGTCCAAAATTAAGCCTCCTATTCACTATATTCTTGGAGATATGATCCCTCCAAGTTAGGGTTCCAGCCTCTTCCAGAATTCATCCCTAAACATGACACCTGGGGAGAATTGCAATATCTTGGGCTACAGAGGTCCAAATGGAAGTTTTTAAGATGTTACAGAAAGGGAACAGACTTTAACTTTGGTGGTATGAATATCAGACTTAGAAGATGAACCAGTGACACGTGGAAGTCTGTACAAATTCACTGTTATGAACAGTCCTGTAACAGGTCACCTTGTTAAAAGGATCATAAATCCAAAATGGTGGAACAAATTCTGATGAAACCTATGGTGTTAGATCAGGGACATGTGAGGTTACCTCAGTGATAAATTTCATACATAGAGGATCAGTAATTTCAGAGATATCACAGAAACAGTAACAGGAATTTCTGGAGAAGAAATTGGAAATCTAGGGCTTCCTGTTTCAGGAGCTTCCCTCCACTGTTTTCAGAAAAGGAGTACATGGGACAACTCCATTTGAAGATATATATCTGTCTATCCAATCAGATCTGAAATATTCCAAGTTTTTAAAATTAGGGTTTCTGTGACAAACCCTAGATCAGCCAGCTTCGGAACCAAGATGGACACCTCAAATCGGTAAGATCTAATACTTTGCTATTTTCATTTAAGGTTCTCATTCTAAAAGTGATATATCACATCAGCTTGATGATATGCTTGGTGAAGTTGAAAACTTCCAAGCATGGAAGTATATGATCTCTCTGAAGAAAATGAATTGGACACCAACATGACTGGAGAGGTTCCAGTTATAGAGGGAGATGAGGCTAGAAGCCTTTCACAAGAAGAACTTGGTCAAGGCCAAGAAGATCATTGCTGATTCAGTCATGGATCAACTTGTACCACAAGTGTATTCCCTAAAGACATCGATGATGTTTGATTCCTTGACCAAGCTATTTGAAGGGAAGAACATAAATCAGAATATGACCTTAAGAAACCAGTTGAAGAATGTGAAGATCCAGAGACCATGCAGTCATACTTCATAAGAGTCTCTCAAATCAAGAACAACTTGAAGTGGTGAAAGAAGAAGTGAAGAATGCAAAAGTGGTGATGGCCACCTTGAATGGCCTCCCAAGGATCATGGGATTCATTCATGTGAGGAATGTGTGCCAGAAGGAAGTGATTACTTTCAGTAGACTTTGGGAAGAAGAAGAAGCTCTACCCATAAGAAGAGAAGAGAAGATGCAAGCAACTGAAGATCAAGCTCTCACCTTCCAAAGAAGATCCCTCAAGCAATGAGGAATATGAAGAACTCAACTCTTGAAGCACCTCTTATCCACCTTAGCATTTGGATAAGAAACAATGCTATTATGAATGAAGAAGAATATGAAGCCGAAGACTCAAGAAGGAGTCTACCCATGAAACAAATAAAGATAAGTATTCAATTGTCATTTCATAATATTGTTTTGTTATGCATTTGTTCATATTCAGTTGATGTATTATGCATGATAGGATTTTTGCATTAAAGATAGTATACTACTAATATGCATGTGATGGGTAAGTAGCTCATGGTGCTATACAACTCTCCATTGCTACTTATCTAGAATGAAACCTCTTTGTTGACATATTGAATTAGTGCACAATCTCAATGTTGTCCTGGTAGAGATGGAAGGCATCTAGAAAGTTTCAGTGAAATATGGATGAATGTTGTATTGGCTAAAGTAGTTGCATGATCATATATTTATGCATAAGAACTTGCCAGTATAAATATTCCTTATGAAATGTTTCTAACCATACAAATGCATTTGACTTGTAGGAAAGACCACATACATAATCGCCTGCAAGCAAAGAAGAATGAAGAATAATATGATGAATACAGCGACATCATTGATACAGAACCTTCCAGCCATGAAGAAGTAACCAAGAAGAAATGGAGGACTAGGATGCAGTATCAATACGTGAAGGGAAGTTCATAGCTCCATCATGCAGTAGATGGAAACATCGTGGGATACAAAGCAAGATTCGTACCAAGAGGCTTCTCACGAAAAGAAGGCATAGACTACGAAGAGACATTTGCAGCCAGTAAGAATTGAAATACGTACATGATGAGATTGATGAAGATCTCAACCTTTGCTACAAGGTTGAAGATGAAATTCTATACACTAGATGTATACATAGAATAATAGTAGCATAGCAAGCTACTTGTCACTCCAGTACAGAATGTTTTCAGTGCATAGGGCACAGAAGACAGAGGGAGTATGATGCTTCGCTTCAGAGGGAGTGACTACAGAATATCTTAAGGTTTGACATGGTACGACAGGATGGGAAAATTATTGATGACTCTAGGCTTCACTAAGAGTAAAGTGGATTCCAACCTTTTCTTCAAGGTCGAAGGTGGAAGACCAGTGATGCTCTTGTTGTCGATGCACTATTTTCTAGGCATGGAGGTGTGGACAAGGGAAGTATGCAGTAGAGATCCTGAATAGGTTCATGATGATGGACTGCATGACCACACCTATGGCAGCGAACCTGAAGCTATTGAGTGATGCTCCATCAGAGCCGGTTGATGCTACGATGTATCGTTAGATTATTGGGTCCTTGATATACCTAACGAACACAAGACCAGGCATTTGCTTTGCTGTGAACACCTTGAGCCAGTTCTTGACAGATCCGAGAAATGTTCACTTGATTGCTGCAAATCATATTCTGAGGTACCTAAGGGGTACAGTTGATTATGGGCTCAAGTATGATGCGAATCAAAAGGTTAACCTAGAGGGTTATGTTGATTCAGATTGGGCAGGCAGTGCCATCGATAGGAAGAGCACTTCAGGGTGTTGCTTTAGTATGGGATCAGGTGTGATCTCTTGGTTTAGCAGGAAGCAATCCCGTGTGGCACTGAATACAACTGAAGCAGAGTATGTCGCAGCTTGTTCAGCTAGTTGTGAGGTAGTATGGCTGAGGAAGCTACCATCTGATTTATTTGACCTCCAGATGGATGCTACTTGTATACATTGTGACAACCAAAGTTACGTGAAGTTATCAAAGAATCCAGTGTTCCATGACAAGTCGAAGCACATCGAGATCAAGTATCACTATATTAGGGATATGGTGCAGAGGGGAGCAGTGAAGCTCCAGTATGTTGCGACGGAGGATCAGATAGCTGATGTGTTGATGAAGCCATTGGCCAGAGTGAAGTTTGAGTACTTTAGGGAGAAGCTTGGTGTTCTCTAGATCGAGGTTTCCTCCAAGGGAAAGTGATGAGTCCCAAAGCCATTTTGACAAGCAGGTCAGATGTAAGGGTTGAGCCATTCTGTCATGGTGAGAGGATTCAGTTCCTTCCATGTCAGATATGAGTGCTAAGATCCATAGCCATTCTGATGAGTAGGTCAGATATAAGGGCTGAGCCATTCTGTCATGGTGAGAGGATTTGGTTCCTTCCATGTCAGATATGAGTGTTGATTGCCATTCTGGGAATGGAGGTACCTGGTCAGTTACCAGGAACACTCAGTCTGGGACTGAGAGATCCATTCTGATGAGTAGGTCAGATGTAAGGGCTGAACCATTCTATCATGGCTAAAGGATTAGGTTCCTCCCATGTCAGATGTGAGTGTTGGCCATTCTGTCGAGTAGGACAGATGTAAGGGAAACTGCCATTCTGGGAATGGAGGCACTTGGTCCGTTACTAGGTAGCTCAGTCTAGGACTGGGGGCCATTCTGATGAGGGTGCAGGATTCAGTTACTACTAGGTCAGATGTGAGTGCATGCCCTTCTGACGAGGGTGTAGGATTTGGTTCCTACCAGGTCAGATGTAAGTGCAGAAATATTCTATCACTGTGAGCAGGATGCAATTCTAGCCTGGATGAAAGTATGGAAATCTTTCATCACTGTGAGTAGTATGTGTTCCCGCCTGGATAGAAGTCTTCCATCATTGTGAGCAGGACGCGATTCCAGCCTGGGTGAAAGTATGGAAATATTTCATCACTGTGAGTAGGATATGTTCCCGCCTGGATGGAAGTATGCCTTTATGATGAGTAGGTCAGATAAAAGTGCTGAAGCCTTTTCACAGATGACAATGATGTCTTGTCATGCTGGTGAATGTGAGTGCTGGGCCTTTCTGATGTGATTATATGTTTCTACATGATCAGATGTAAGTGTTGGGCAAAGACCTACATGATGGCTAGGCCTACAACCAGCATGAAAGAAGGTTGGCTCTATAGAAATTCCTATGATGAGATAGTTCACACATGATGATGACCAGATGAGATCCAGATCAAGCTATGATGAAAATTCAGTTATGATGACTTCGACAGATCCAGATCGAGTGATGATCCAGATCCAGCAGTGATGATTCAAATCGAGTGATGATCCAGATCTAGTCCAGTGATGATGATCCAGATCCAGTCCAGTGATGATGATCCAGATCAAGTGATGATCTAGATCCAGTGATGTTGTTCCAGATTGAGTATGATCCAATGACGATGTTCCATATCGAGTATGATCCAGTGACAATGTTCCATATCGAGTATGATCCAGTGACGATGATCCAGATCTAGATGAAAGATGACTAAAGATGAAGATGACTTGAAGATGAATATGATGAGAAGTTGATGATGATTCAGATGATACAGAGAAGAATACTTGTGCTAATAAATTGTGTCGAGAGAATACCTTCCTAGTTAAGAGGGAGTGTTGATGTAATTGTAACTTCAGAATGTATTCATCCGTATTTCTTATGTATTGTAACCTGATGTTTATTCTGAGATGTATTTTAATGTATTTGAGTCATGTCATACCCCGATGTTTATTCTGGGAAGTTTCTATAATGAGAAAGTCATGTCAAGTCATTGTGGGTAACCCTCCTATTGGTCAAGGGTTAAAGTCCCCATGGTTGTGGGGCCCTTGGGTTATTAGACTATCCTAGTGAATTCAACCCTAGGTGAGTCATTGTAATTCGAGGCAATAGTCCCCACCATTGTGTTACCCTCCTATTGGTCAGAGGAGACAAAGTCCCCACAAGTGGTGGGGCACTAGGGTTGTTAGACACTCCTAGAGATGTCGACTCTAGTAAGTAATTGTTAAGTGAGGCCTACATGTTGGAGTTCACTTAAAGTGAACGAAAGAATATAATAGAGAGTGACAGCCTCTCTATTTATCACTTGCAACACTCACACTCACTCATTGGGGCACATGAGTGAGAGAGGAGAAGCTCTCTCAGTATGAGAGAGAGAGACTGCTGCTGTCGGGAGATCATATTACTATTTTGGGGTCTTACCATTTTGTGTTGATTCTATCTCTAAGGAAGTTACGGGGTTTTCTCCTTTATGGTTTCCCCGAGGAAAACTCTTTGTGTCTCTTTTCTCTTATGTTGTGCTTATGTTTTATTGCTGTGCTTGTTATTCTCTCAGTGAAAATATCCTAAGATCATAATGCTAGCTTATATGATGAAAAACTAACATCATGTATATAAGTACATCAACTAGTCATTTTTCATGCTAGGTGTACATGTATAACAACCAACCCTTTTTCATGCTGGGTGTACTCATACAACAATCAACCCTTTTTAATGTTGGGTGTACCTTTAGAGAGCCAGTCCTTTCTCATACTAGATGTATCTCTCCACAATGCTAGTCCCTTTTCATATTGGATTCCTATCTATGCAATGCCAGACCTTTTTCATACTAGATGCAAACCTTTACATAACTAATCATTTTTCATACTAGATGTAGATCACACACATATTCCACGGAGCCAACCCTTTTTCATGTTGGTTGTGAATATCACATGTCTTCCACAAATCCAACCCTTTTTCATGCTGGATGTGAAGACCTCATGTCTTCCATAACTCCATCCCTTTTTCTTTCTAGATGTGAATACCTCTAATCTGTAACAGGGACTCATCACTCCCTCTTGCGATGGACACCGATATGGACAACTCCAAGCTTTTCCATAAAGAAATCAAACTTGCTTAGTCAATACATTGTCTATTTGCTCGTTTGTTGTAATATACTAGAGCTTCATTACTCCTCTCTACACCATATCCCTGATATAGTGATAATGGATTTTGATGTGCTTCGACTTGTCATGGAACACATGGTTCTCTGACAACTTCCCACAAATCTGGTTGTTGCATAATACATAAGTTGTATCTAACTTGACATCAAACAATCCAGCAAATATATTTCTAAGCCACACTACCTCACAACTAGTTGAACAAGATAAAATATACTCTACCTCGGTTGTATCAGTGCTACACTCATATGCTTCTTGCTGAAACAAGAAATCATGCCAGACCCCAAATTGAAGCAACACCTTAAAGTTCTCTTCCTATATAAAGCACTACCAACCTAATTTGAGTCAACATAGCCCAACAAGATAATCCTCTAATTTGTCACATATCTAAGGCCATACTCAATCATACACTTAATGTACCTCAACACATGCTTTGTCTCAATCATGTGAACACATCTCAACTCTACCATGTACTGACTCAATTTGTTCACCACAAAGCATATATCTTTCCTTGTGTTCATCAAGTACATCAATAAACCAATCATCTACTTGTATATTTTGGCATCAACTGTCTCTAAAGTAGTATCACACAACAACTTCAAGTTCTATGCCATAGGTGTGACCATTTACTTGCAATCCATCATCCCAAATCTCTTTAGGATATCTACCACATATTTTCCTTGACTTAGGAAAATATCAATTGGATTATTCGACACCTCAAGACCTAAGAAATAATGCATCATACCTAAGTCTTTCATCTCAAACTTTGTGGCAAGCTTCTTGTTTTTTTTTGCAATGAACTTCTCATACCTATCAAGAACATGTCATATGCATACAATCATAGTATCACTGGCTTTTCATGCTCAACCTTGAAGTAGGGGTTGGAATTAGCTTTACTCTTGGTAAAGACAAGCTCATCAAAAATCCATCTATCCTATCGTACCATGTCTTGGGTTCATGTTACTACTGCATCATCAAATATTTTAACTTTAGGCCACATGAGTACTTGGCCATCAACAAATGCAAATCAGAATCCTCTCACATCAAGGATTTATATGGACAAGAGATTCTTCTTCAATCCTGTTACACAGAGAACATCTTTCATCTTGATAGAATTTCCTAAGTCTAGCATGTAGGATGCTTCATTTACCCCTTTTATGGGGTATTGATAGTCATCTCCAAGTTTCACCTTCTGAGGTGAGTCTTCTTCTGTCATGTGGTTGAAGGAATGCTTGAACTTGGTCATGTGCTTGGAAGAATCGCTATCAACAATCCAAACATTGCTACCCTAAGTAACCGTACCTGTGAGTGTTGAAATCAAGATATACTATTCATCATTTGAGGATTCTTCCATAGCTTTCGTCTTGACTGGTTCATCATCTTCTATAGTGTGAGCATGGTATCCCTTCTTATTTACTTTCTTCTTGGGGAAATATCTTGCAAGATATCCTTTCCCGTCAAAAGTGAAACATCTATGCTATGATAAGTCCTTCTTTTTAGGTCTTCTAAGATGCTTATGAGAATGTTCTTCCTTCTTAGCCCTTCCCTTCTTGGCATGAGTTGTTAGGGCTTGATTATTTTCTCTCCCCTTATTTTATTCTCTAGCTATCAATCGATCTTCTTCTTGCATGCATTCCTCCCATAGCCTACTGAATTTGGTGAGTCTTCTTCTAGCAAAAATTCCTTGAATTAAATATTCCCATGATCTTGGGAAACAATTCGAGGTAGTCATCACCACTTCTGCTTCTTCAACATCGTCTCCAATGGTGTCTAGTTGTTCTTTGATCTAGGAGACTCTTGTGAAGTAATATTGTATGCTTTATGATTTTTTGATCTTCACACTTTTGAGTTTAGTCCTCATGGTAATCTTCCTATTGATATTCTTTCCTTCATACAAGCTAGTCAAAGCAAAAAAAAATATCCTTGGGATTGTTTGAAGATACATGTGCAATCAAATGATCCTTGATGGAATTGGAAATAATCCTCGTGGATTTTACCAATTTCTTCTTGTGCTTAGCTTTGTCTTCATCTCCCTCTGGCTCTGCAACTTCTCCTTTGACATATTTTTCCAAATCATGTTCTTCTAGTATGATAAGCACTCTATACTTCCATGCCCAGAAGTTCTCAGATCCTTCAAGCATGTCCTCAAGCTTGGTATTGTTTGTCATCTTGATAAAATGATAACCTTGAATGGAAAAAGAGAGAATAATGCTTACCAATGAGATTTCTTCAACCAAATGCTTGCGTCAATGCCTTTCTGGAAAACTACTTCTAGTTGGGCTAGGGTTTGATAGAGAAACCCTATTTTTTCAACTTTGGTATATTGCGAAACTTATTGGAGAGAGAGATGTGCCTCCTCAAGGTGATTTGAGCAATGGAATCCTTTTCCCAAATATATGGAAAAAAATGCTAAAAATTTGATGCCCTAGTTTTCCCGACAATAGTGTTAGGTCAAAAATTGAAAATCCATAGAACTAGACTCTATCTCCATAGGAGATGTGCCCTCCTAGAGTGAATTGAATGGTCCTTCCTTTTTCAGTTGATATGTGCAGAGAAGTGCTCGAAATAGGAAACCCTAGTTTCCAACTTTTGTCAATTATAACTACACAAAGACTTCTTTCAGGTTGGATCTGACACCATGTTAGAATTTTAATGGTTACATTAGATATTCAAATAATTAGCATTATTATCATAACCATAAGCAAAAGGATCTCTAAAATAAAAACAAGTACAACAACACAAAATAACACACAGATTTTTCTCTGGGAAACCGCAAGGGAGAAAACCAAACAACTTCTTTAGTATAGATTCTTTGACCAATAACAATGTCAAACTAAGATCCAACTTCTTCTCTCTCATAAGAAATTTTTTGAGAGAGTTGTGTGTCCAAATGAGTGGTGTTCCTTCTCTATTTATACGCATCATGTGTATGAACATTTTTCCTAATTGGGTCGACTTGTCTAAGCAGACTCAAAATAACATTTATATAATATTATTGACTCGACTTACAACGAAAGGTTTACATTGATTCTTTCAAGACTTTTACATGACCAAGTACATCAATAACATCTCCCAAAGGAGGCACAACAATAATTCAATAAGAATATATTCTGAAGTTACAATCTTCAACATGGATTCAAGGGTCATATTGTTGCATTTAATGCTAACACCATATGATACAATTTTGAGGGTGCAAACCATATAGAGGGCATAGAAACCAAGGTGCTGATACAAACTATATTGAGGTTGTACAACACATTGTTGGGATAAATTTTCTGAGTTTGGAATGATTTACAAGGTGCATTTATTGTTGGTTTTAATGTTGTAAATTTCCAGTTTCTCTGTGGGATGATTATAAATAAAATTCTCTTTCATTTAACTAGTTTTCCCTTCAGGGGTTTTTAGGGGAATTCCCCAAAAAATTATTGTGTCAAATGTGTGTGATTTATTTTTTATTTCGTTGTTCATTTTCCAGTTTATGACTCAATGTATTTCTACTCTTAAAACACAGATTTGAATGACCATAGAATTTTGTGCATTAATCTGTGGAAAATTATTTTATTGGAGATAGAAAACCGATTTGGGTTATTGTGAAGACTTTGTGTGTTTACATTTATAAATTCAAGATTTGCAGTGTTAGATTTTCGTACAAATAAATCATATTTTATCAATTTATTGGAAGAGTAAATCATTTCTAGGATTTTTAGTAAATTCCTACATGGTATCCGAGCTAGGACTCTAAGAAAGGGAATAGTGAAAACCAATATTTGACACAAGGGGGAAGCAAGGGTATTGCATAGTTATTCCACCTAGCATATTTGGGCTTGTTGTTGATGGTTAGTGAGTATGTCTTTGACATTTGTCTTGTGATTTGAGGATAGGTTGGAGGGTGCTTCAAATTTCATTCCATGGAATGAGAGGATCACTTTGTTGTTGGAGGAATTTGAGTGATGGGATATAACCAAGGAATTTTGACAATTCCCACTAATATTGATCCATTGGCTGAATATAACAAGAAGAATGCGAAGGAAAAACATATTCTCCTTAATGCAGTGGAAGACCACATTATGCCTCATGTGACCAGTAAAATGAATGCCTTTGATATGTTAGCAAATTTGATGAAGTTGTACCAAAGCAATAATCAAAACCAAAAAATGATTTTGAGGGATAAATCGAGATATTATAAGGTGACCAAGACTAACAATGTTACATCATACATTAATAGGATTTCACAGGTACGTGATGAGATGGGTGTTTTTGGTGAGAAAGTGGATAATGCAAACTTGGTTAGAACTGCATTGAATGGTTTCTCACAACCATGGCAAGAATATGTGCATGTAATTGGTTCCAGGGAGACATCCCTACATGGAATAGACTTTGGAGTGATTCATATAGGAGGAGCTGAGAGTTAGCTCCATCAAAAGACCAATAGCATGGGGATGATCAAGAGAATGTTTCTCTTATAGGGAAGAGCAAGCAGCGGCTCAAGAAAGGTCCCGATGGTGGGTGTAGCTCGAAAAGTGAACAAAATATATACATGAGCAAGGAGAAATGCTTTACTTGGCACAAGATTGAATACTATGTAATTTAATGTCCAAATAAAATGAAGAAGGGAAACGCTGAGATGCAGATAGCAAAAACAACTAAGATTGAGGACTTTGCTAAGAAGTTTGAGAAGGAAATTTCTCATCTCTTGTCTTTTAAGCAGTAGTCGTGCAGGGTTTGAGGACAATGATTCATCTAACCATATAATAGGAATGATGTTGGTTTTCCTTATTATTTTATAGATAGGCTCAAACTGCCATGTGGGTTATGGGGATAACACCATGCATGCAATGAAGGGGGTTGGATGTGTGATATTCCAGCTAGAGTTAAGAGGATATATGGAGGTGGTTGATGCATTGTTTGTTTCATATATGAATGTTAGTTCGCTCTCAATAGTAGCTTTGGAGAATGAGGGATATATCATCGTGTTCCAGTGTGGAAAGGTACTTGTTGAGTAAATTAGTTTTCATTAATGTCAAATCAATTATCAAAAGTCAAAGATATGGTGGCAAACTAAAGATTGCAGGTATCCAGAATAACAAAGGAATAACCCTATTGCAGGTTGCAAGGTGAATGACAAATGAATAACCCTATTTCAATTTGAACGACTGAGATCGATCATCCAATGCTGTTGCTGAATGAACTAGCGTAGAGGTTAAACACGTACAAAGTGATAAAGTTCCGCGAAGGATTAATATTGGGAGGAAGAGGTTAGTCCCACCCTAGATCCAACGGTTGAGGACCAGTTTTGCAAAAGATAGGCAGAAGGATGAATTTATGCAACAATCAAGAGCGGGAGGCTTATATTAGTCCAGCACTAGATCCGATGATTAAGGATTAATTCTGACAATTAGGCAGAAAATCCAAAGTTCCATAAAAGATCAAGATCAAATGACTGAGATTAGTTCTGCTAAAAGAGATCGATGGCGCAGAAGAAAAAATGCAGAAAGGGAATTGCAGAAGTAACGTTTAAATATTTTATGAACCTGCAATCCGCAACCCATAATCCGGAAGATCGAAGGTCAGGAAAGACTTCACAATAGATCGATGGTGCAAAAGAAATCTTGTGGAAAGTCGAGATATGTTTTGAGGGAATATCGCATCCCGCATCCCGCAATATGGAGATCGACAATCAAGAAGAAATCCTTATAATATATCAATGGTATGAAGAGATGCAAACAAAATATCAATTGTACGGATTGTATCTAGTAAAGAAGATTACGGATGCACCAGAAAATGATAAATAATACATCGAAAATGAATTATGAGCTATGGGAAGAACGAAACATTGCCTTTTCTAAAGTGATGTGACGGTTGAATGGGTAGATGATGATTGGTTGTGTCTGTAAATAAATAGTCACCATCCAAAATGAAAGAGTGTAGCTATGGAGAGTTGCATTGATACGAAATAGGTATAGGGTATTTAAATAAATGAATATGTAAATAATTAAGTGTCTATGTTAGTAAAATTGATAGAGTCCAAAGTGAATAGTTTACGATTGTTCCAAAAGACTGAGAAAATTGGATCAGGGTGGTAGGGTGGTGCTAGGGCAGGCCATAGGTCTACAAGGGATTGAAGCATCCTTCCAATTGTAGCTGGAGAATAGGGTGTTGTAGCATCCTTGTCTGTTGAAGAAGGAATAAAACCATACGGCTTTTGTAGCATCCTAGTCTATAGTTGCAAGAAAAACCTAGGGTGTGTTTTGCATCCTTTCTATAGTAGCAGATAAAATTTTTTGTAAAATTCATCTTATTAATGAGTTTATGTCGGTGGTTTGCTCTTTGAGGTTTCCACGATAAAATTCATGTCTTAATTGTTGATTTTTGTGTATTTTATTTATAAAAAGACAATACTGATTCACCCCCCCTCTCAGTATTCTGGGATAAACCAAGCAATTGGTATGAGAGAAGGTTCCTTCACAACATCTTAACCACTGGAAGGAAGATCCTATCCAAAAATCACAATGGATCAACAAGAAGGATTGGCCACTAGCAAAGCTCCACTATTTTTCGGATAAAATTATGCTTACTGGAGTGTAAGAATGAGGTGTCATTTGATTTCCTTGGGATGGAAGATTTGGGAAGCAACAAAAAAGGAGCTTAAAATAGGAAACCAATACCCTACGGACACAGTTGAACTAGGTGAATATGAAGGTAATGCCAAATACCTCAATGCAATCTTAAATAGTTTATGAAATTTGGTGTTTACTAAATTTATGCAATGCACATATTCCAAACAAGCTTGGGACAAGTTGAAAATTATCTATGAAGGAGAATCAAAAGTCAAAGAATCCAAAATTCAAACGTATACAGGTCAATTTGAAAGTCTTAAAATGAAAGAAGAAGATAATATTGGTGAATACCTTCTTTGTGTAGATGAAGTTGTTAGTGCAATCAAAGGGTTTGGAGGAAAATTAAAAGAAAAAGAAGTGGTAAGAAAGGTACTAAGAACATTACCAATGAGATATGACCCAAAGGTATCTACCTTAGAAGAATGAGATGATCTTAAAAAGGTAACAATGGACAAGTTACATGGAATTCTCACTGCATATGAGATGATAAAAAGACAAAATGGATCTTCAAGAAAAGAAGCAGCTTTTAAAGTCTCCTTAAAAAATCAATCCGAAAACCCAAATGATGAGAAAACTATTTTCATTAATAAACTCGAGAGAGGGAATGGAAAATACAAGGGGAGGTTACTATTAAAGTGTTTTAATTGTGGAAGGATTGGACATTTTTCCACTAAATGCACCTACACTAAACAAGATGAGAATGAATATAAGGAAACTTCGAAGTTAAAAAGGGTAAACTAGGAAACAAGAAAAAACCCTATGAGAAAGGAAAATTGTGTACACCATAGAAGACAGTGAATATTTAGATGGAAGTGAAGTTGAAGAAACTAAAGTTTTATTTATGGGTCTAGATACTCAAGCCTCAAATAGTGACTCAAATATAGAAGGATAAGTAGACCTAAGAGAGGAACTTGTTAGCGCCCTTGAAGAACTTGAGAAGTGTAGGAAAAATAATAGACAGTCAAATATTATCATCAGTAAGTTGGAAGCTCAACTTCTAGATGTCAAAAAGGTTGAGAAAGACCTAAATATACAACTGAAAATAAGAATACAAGAGTCTGAAAAGCTTGCAAAAGAAATCATGCAATTCAGGAGAAATCTTGATGAAGAATCTATCGAGTCAAAGTTTGAGAATAAATCAAGGATTCTAGATGAAATTTTGAGTAGCCAAAGACCATCAAGTGATAGGTCTAGTTTGGGGTTCATTAAAGAGAAGAAGCCAGAGAGTTTTTCTGTCACAAATCAAGAAGGAAGTAAGAAAAGATATGCTGAAATACTAAGGACTCCAGCTAAAAAGGAAAGAAGCAAGAAACCAGGCTTAAATTCTCAAGATAAAAATAGAAATAATATAGCACCCAAGAGACCAAATAGATATCTATAGATATTTTTAGGCCATTGTTTTTCTTGTAATAATTTTGGTCATAAAGCCTTAAATTGCAAAATTGAAAGAAGGGTTTCTGAATACAAGAATAAGTCATAAAGTAATAAGACAAAGGGAAATAACAATCTTTTTACACTACTCCAAAAATATGATATAGAATGTTACAATTGTAATAACCATGGACATATGGCAAGAGATTGCAAAATGAAGATTCCTACAAGGAATACTATTGAAATCAAAATGCATAACACCAAACAAAAGAAGTATTGGAAAGAGAAGGAAGAAATGGAGAGTTCCATGATTTCTTTATGTGTAACTGAAAGACAAAAATTATGGCACTTGGATAGTGGTTGTTCAAAACATATGACTGGTGACTCAAGCAAATTCATAACACTAAAAGATAATAAGGGAAAACACACTTTTGGAGACAGTCTGTCTTCCAAAATAATTGGAAAAGGAACAGTTGTTGTCAATATCGAGATCAAGGTAGAAAGTGTTTTTCTAGTTGAAAACCTCAAGCCTAATCTTCTCAATGTAAGTCAAACATGAGACCAAGGACACATTTGTATCTTTGACTCAAAAAAATGTGAAATCAAGAATAAGAAATCAGGAAAGGTCATTGGCATTGCTATGAGAAATACAAATAATGTATACACCTTGGAAAATGAAAACCAATGCTACTTAAGTATGGTAGAAGAAAGTTGGTTATGGCACAGAAGGTTGGGACATTTAGGTTTTTACAATCTTGCCAAAATAAGCACGAAGGAAGCTGTAAGAGATCTACCAAAAATTGTAGTTCCTCCAAACTCTGTGTGTAAACATTGTCAACATGGGAAGCAAACCAGAGTCAGTTTTAAAATAAAAGAACATATGACCTCACACCCTCTGGAAATAATACACACAAACCTATGTGGACCAACCAAAACTAAAAGCCTACAAGATATTGTTATTTCATGTTGCTCATTGATGATTACACAAGGATGACCTAGGTGGCATTCCTCAAAGAAAAATCAGAAGCTTTTGAAAAATTTAAAATCTTCAAAGCAATGGTTGAAAATGAGCCGGGTATGAAAATAAAGTGTCTTAGATCATATAATGGGGGATAATTTACCTCCAATGAATTCAATGAGTTTTGTGAAGGCCATGGAATTAAGAGGTAATTTTCAGCTACAAGAACTCCTCAACAGAATGGGGTTGTTGAAAGGAAAAACAGAATAGTCCAAGAAGCTACCAGAACTATGCTCAATGAAGCAAAACTATAAGATTCATTTTGGAGAGAAGTTGTATACACAAATGTCTACGTACTAAACAGAGGAAAACTTAGAGTGAATAAGGATAAGACCTCTTATGAATTGTGGTATGGAATACTAGCCTTAGTCAAATATTTTAAAGTGTTTGGCGGTAACTGTTACATCAAAAGGAATAAGGATGACCTTGGAAAATTCGACTCCGGGACTGATGAAGGAATCTTTTTAGGATACGCATCCACCAAAAAGACATATAGGTGTTACAATAAAAGGTTACATAAAATTGTATAAAGTGTTGATGTGAAAGTAGATGATATAAAACCAAGGAAAGAGAAAAATCTTGACAGTATTGAAAATACATGTGATGATGAAATAAAAGACTTGCAAAGGGACGGGAGCATTCATAATGAAGAAGAAGACAAAGAGAAGGAAGATACATGGGGAGATGATGAATACTTCCCTAGAACTGACACTAAAACTCCTTCTAGAAGGGTACAAAAGGATCATCCAGAGTCACAGATCATGGGTGATAAAAATGTTGCAGTCAAAACAAGAAGACAACTACCAGATGTGGAACAAGCCCTACTCTCAATAGTAGAGCCCAAGAACTTTACATAAGCCAACAAAAGTGATGAATGGGTCAAAGCCATGAATGAAGAACTAGACCAGATTGAGAAAAATGAGACCTGGGAACTTGTCCCAAGACCTGAGGATAAGAACATTGTAGGAACCAAATGGATTTTCAAAAACAAGTTCAATTAAAATGGACAAGTAATAAGGAACAAAGAAAGATTGGTTTGTAAGGGGTATGTCCAACTGGAAGGTATTTATTTTGAAGAAATGTATTCTCTTGTAGCTCGAACTGAAGCAATCAGAATGTTTTTATCACTTTCAAATGGATGTCAAGTCTACATTCCTGAATGGAAAACTAGAAGAAGAAGTATATATTGAACAACCGGGAGGGTTTCTCTTGTTTGAAAACAAAGATTATGTCTGTAAACTGAAAAAGGCACTCTATGGTCTCAAACAAGATACAAGAGCATGGTTTTCAAGACTAGATAGTTACTTGAAACAACAAGGTTTTGAAAGAGGATTCACTGAAAGTAATATTTACCTAAAAATAGAAGATAAAAATATGATCATTGTTGTTGTCTATGTGGATGATATCATTTTTGGAAGCAATCTTCAAATCCTAAGTGTAGACTTCACCTCTGAAATGAAGAAAGAATTCAAAATGTATGATGTTGGGTGAATTGACATTATTCTTGGGATTGTAAGTCTACCAAATAGAGAAAGGAATTTTCATCTCTCAAACTAAGTACATCAAATATATGTTGAAAAAGTTTAAAATGGAAGATTCCAAACCTATTGGTACTCCTATGGTCACTGGTTGCAAGTTAATTAAGGATGATGAATCTCTGGAAGTAGATCATACCATGTTTAGATCCATGATTGGCAGTCTGCTATATGTGACAGCCACAAGACCAGATGTGATGCACATTGTTGGATTGGTGGCTAGATTCCAGTCATCTCCCAAAGAAACACATGTAACAACAGTAAAAATGATTTTTAAATATCTAAAAAGAGCCACGGAGTATGGTTTATGGTATCCAAAAGGACAAGATTTTACCTTGAAAGCGTTTACTGATGCAGATTGGGAAAGAAGTGTTGATGATCGAAAAAGTACTAGTGCAACAACATTCTTTATAGGAAATTGTTTAGTATCATGTTCAAGTAAAAAACAGTCCTCCATTTCACTCTCTACAGCAGAAGCAGAATATATTGTTTCCGCATCAAGCTGCACTCAGGTTATTTGGATGAAACAAACCCCAGAAGATCTACTTGTAAAATATGAACATCCAATAGTGATCAACTATGATAACACTAGTGCTATAAATATGTCTAAAAATCCTATCATGCATTCTAAGACAAAACATATACCAATCAAGTATCAATATCTAAGAGAACAAGTATCTCAAAAAGCTGTTAGATTAGAATACATTGACACAAAAGAACAGATTGCTGACATTTTCACCAAACCACTACCTAAGGAATCCTTTGAGTGTCTTAGATAGAAGATGAGAGTCATTCCTTTACAAAAGCACTAAAAGAAGGAAGCGCAATATCAGGGGGAGATATGACCCCATGGGGAGCTGTCAGGCAAAGAGCTCTCTTTGTCATTGGTGTCAAAGGGGGAGAATGATTAAATATATTCCATCAATGCCAAAGGGGGACACTATTGAGTAAATTAGTTGTAATTGATGTCAAATCAGTTATTGGAAGTCAAATATATGGTGGCAGACTGAAGGTTGCAGGTATCCAGAATAACAAAGGAATAACCCTGTTACAAGTTGCAGGTTGCAGGTTGTAGGGTGAATGACCAATGAATAACCATATAGCAAGTTAAATGACTAATATTGATCATCCAATGTTGTTTCTGAATGAACTAGCGCAGAGGTTAAACATGTACAAAGTGATAAAGTTTCGCGAAGGATTAAGATTGGACAATAGAGGTTAGTCCCACCCTAGATCCTGCGGCTGAGGATCAGTTCCACAAAAGATAGGTGGAAGGATGAAGTTCTGCAACAATTAAGAGTGGACTTCTTATATTAGTCCGACACTAGATCTGACGATTAAGGATTAATTCCAACAGTTAGGAGAAAAATCCAAATTTTTGTAAAGGATCAAGATTGGAAGACTGAGATTAGTTTCGCTAAAAGAGATCAATGGTGAGAAAGAAAAAATGCAGAAAGGGAATTGCAGAAGTAACATTTAAAGATTTTATGAACCCACAATCTGGAAGATCAAAGGTCAGAAAATACTCCGCAAGAGATCGACGGTGCGGAAGAAAGCTTGCAGAAAGAAGCTTGTAGAAAGGAGCTTGCGGAAAAGAGTTTGTGGAAAGGAAATTGTGGAAAGGAGATTACGAAAAATCAAGATACGTTTTGAGGGAATATAACATCTAGCATCCTATATCTTGCAATATAGAGATCAACAATTAAGAAGAAATCTGTAGAATAGATCAACGGTCCAAAGAGATCTAGACAAAAGATCAACTGTCTGGATTGTATCTAGTGAAGAAGATTACGGATGCACCAAAAAATGATAAACATGACTGCGAAAATAAATTCTTAGCTATGGGAAGAATAAAATGTGTCCTTTGCTGAAGTGATGCGATAGTTTAAAGGGTAGATGATGATTGGTTGTGTCTATAAATAAAAAGTCAAGATCCAAAACGAAAGAGCGCAACTATGGAGAGTTTCATTGATACGAAATAGGTATAGGGTATTTAAATAAATGAATGTGTAAAGAATTAAGTGTCTCTATTAGTAAGCTTGATAGAGTCCAAAGTGAATAGTTTACAACTATTCCAAAATACTGAGAAAATCGGATCAGGGTGGTACGGTGGTGCTAGGGAAGGCCACGGGTCTACAGGGGGTCGTAGCTGGAGAACAAGGTGTCGTATAATCCTTGTCTATTGAAGCAAGAAGAAAACCATAGGGGTGTTGTAGCATCCTAGTCTGTAATTGCAGGAAAAACCTAGGGTGTGTTTTGCATCCTTTCTGTAGAAGCAAATAAACAATTTTGTAAAATTCATCTTATTAATGAGTATGTGTTGGTGGTTTTCTCTTTGATGTTTCCACTATAAAATCTGTGTCTTAATTGTTGATTTTTTTGTATTTTGTTTATAAAAAGATAATACTTATTCAGTTCCCCCCCTCTCAGTATTGTGGGATAAACCAACCGTACTTTATATATAAAGGGATCTACCCTTGACATAACAAGAGTTCTTGGTTTCAGATATGGGATATCTTATTGGTTGTTGGGAGAAACTGTGGTTGGGTCCAAGGGTATCTTGGATTTAGGGCTTGTTCCAATATCAAGGATAGTTGGTTGTGTGGGTTCTTCCAATACTATTAGAGAATTAGCTGGTATGAGACAACTTAGTTGGATGCTCAGGAGATTGAGGAGACTCCTCAGAGTATGTTTTACAAAAAACAATATTCAACATAAGATCTAGTACAGGTGGAAGAGAGGCCTTTTGTTTTAGATGGAGCATCTATAACAATAGATGGAGTGATGGGGTTGGAGACATATCTAGGTGGAGGTTCCTGAAGTACCTTCTCGCTAGGAGGGAGTGTTAGTTTTTGTATCTCAGACAAGTACTTCTGCATAGGCTATGTGTGTAGTAGAAGTGGTATGAAAAGTGACTCTCTAGGTGAGCACTTTATAAAGTGAATAATGACTAAAGTGACTTTTATATAGTTTGAGTGACTTAAGTTATTTAATTCACCTCAATGAGAGATTAAGTCACAGACGTTGATCTAATGAGTACAATGTTTAACCTTGATTGTTGATATCTAGAGGTAGCTAAAGAATCATTAGTGAAATTATAAAAGAGACCTAGGGAGAGTGGGGAGACATGGTGAATGAAGAGATTTCTTAGAGACTTGAAGAGAAATGAAAGAGGTTGCAACAAAGATAAGGGGAGATCATTTTCCAATGAGGAAAGGAGCATTGATTCAAGGGAAAGAGTGAACACATAGAAATCAAGAAGGAAGTTTATACTACATTTATTACATAGGAGGTAGGTCATACAATTGATAATTTAGCACAGAATTTGAGGGTTGTATGGTTGCATTTAATGCTAAGGAAGTACAGTACAGATTTAAGGGTGCATACCATAAAGAGGGCACAAAAATTGAGGTGTTGATACAAAATGTCCTGAGGTCGTACAACATACAACTGGGATAAATTTTTTGAGTTTGGCATGATTTATGAGCTGCATTTATTGGTGGTTTTAATGTTATAAATTTCTAGTTTCCCTATGGGATGATTATTAATAAAATTATCTCTCATTTGACTGCTTTTTCCTTTGGGGTTTTTTTACAAGGGATTACCTAAAAAATTACTGTATCAAATGTGTGTGATTTATTTATTATTTTTTTGTGCATTTTACAGTTTATCACTCAATGATTTTTTTCTCATAAAATACAAACTTGAATTCCCATACAATTTTGTGCATTAATCTATAGTAAATTATTTTATTGGACATAGAAATCATATTTGGGTTATTGTGAAGATTCAATGTGTTTACATTCATAAATTGCACATTTGGAATGTGTTAGATTTTCATGCAAATAAATATGAGCTTATTGATTTATTGGAAGTGTAAATCATTTCTCGTTCTTTGAGTAAATTTCTATATATGGTTCCCAAGAGTTTATCATGTGGCATCTTGTTCTCTAGATGTCATCATCCCAAATTACAATATGGTGCAAATTTCTTATGTGTGTGGTTTTCTTATGTTGGGAAGAAATACAATTGAAAAATTCTGTATTCTTTTACATTAGCTAGAAATCGAGGTTGGATTTAGAAAGATAGGCGTATGTGGGATGAGCATGGGTGGGGTGTAACCTGTAATGGTTGTCCCACTACATCCAACACTAATGACTACCTTTCCTTTCTTAGCTCCACACTCCACCATAATCGCTTTTTGTGAGGGAATTTTAAAGCATGGAACTACCTGGGATGATTTGAGGCGTGATCTATAGATAATTGAGATGACCATTGAGGAAGCCAAGGAATCCAGGAATTTTGTGTTATGGTTAACTTATGTTACACAATTTACCATTATGAAAAATTCCTTTATAAATGATTTTTGTTGCCACAACCAATGCCAACAACAATAACTTGTAATGAAGTATGCCAACACCATTCGTGTTCTTGTTACTAAAACATTCATTTCTATGTTGTATGGTTTCATCTTTCCTCTACCCCGTGAATGGTGGAACAAAACCTTTGAAAATCCTCCAATGCTCTCCCATGATTAGTTTGCTTAGTATCATGTTCCTCACCCAAGTACTCTTCTTCTAGTGAATGATTTGAGAGAGGGTCCACGACAACCATAGTTTTGGTGGCTTGAGGCTGAGCTAGCATCAATTATAGGAAGAAATATCATGGATTTCAAAGAAAGATTTTATATTCTAGATATGTTGGGTACATACCCTTCATGTGGGTATTATCCAAAATTTAAAGATGTTGTCTTGATACAGCCCAGATCATTGTCATCAAGATCTTTGCTAGATATTCCTTTGTCTTCAATTTTAGCCATCGGGATGCATTTATTTTATCATAACACCCTTTGTTTAATATCTCATACCACCATGCTTAAAAATAAATATTAGTTTTTCCTTTTCCATTCTACAATTTAAAAAATGCATACTTTATCAAAGGACATGTCTCGTAAAGAATTTATAAACTATGACTTGATCAATACTTCC
This sequence comes from Pseudotsuga menziesii, assembly GCA_001517045.1. Taxonomy (NCBI): domain Eukaryota; kingdom Viridiplantae; phylum Streptophyta; class Pinopsida; order Pinales; family Pinaceae; genus Pseudotsuga; species Pseudotsuga menziesii. The sequence goes on along the minus strand of LPNX010297191.1, from coordinate 434,661 downwards.
CAAATTCAAAGCATTCTTCACACTACTTGAAGTAACCCAACTTCAAATATCCAACTAATTACAACCAAATTCATTGACAAATCTCTCTCATCCTACTCATCCCACCATGCCAAAAGCTCAATATTAGTTTCCCTTTTCCCTTGTACAATTAAAAAAATGCTTAACTACTAACAGTATTCTTCACACTACTTGAAGTAACCCAAATTCAAAGTTCCAATAAATTACAACTAAATTCACTAACAAACCTATTGTGCAACTAGATGAGTATCAAAAATTTCGACCATAATTTAATTATGACTCAAATATGTGCAATCTAAGTTTTCCTTTTCAATGATTTAACTCTAATCTATGCGATCTAATCCATGCGATGTGGGTTTTTTTTTCTTCCTGAGATGTGACTTAACTTTGATATGAGTTTTTTTTCTTATGATTTAATTTTAATTTGAGTTTTTCAAGTATGATTTAATTCTGTTCTAAGTTTTCTGGTGGTGATTTAATTTTGTTTTAGATCCATGTGTCTACTAGTAACTTTGCCAGAAAGACATAGGAAAAAAAAACCAAAAATACAATAGACAATGCTAAAAAGATGATAAACATAGCCAAAGAGTCAGAATTAGAACTAGATACTGAAAATAATGGAAATGGTAATTTGTGCCTTATACCTTGGATTCCTAAAGTCTTCAATATTCTGGTTAGTGAACTGACATACATACAGATCGACTATGTAATAGTAAATTTCATGAAGTGTCAAGAACCAGAATGTTGAAGACTTTAGGACGATAATAATATGATGTTAGTTTTCTAATGATTTACATTGTGATTACCAAACATTGTTATGATTTATGGGTGATTGCGAGTTTATGCATGATCCAAAACTTGTACAGAGTAATTGTCTGATGATAGAACTCTTAGAACAACGATTGCACAATACGGGTAATATAGGATGTTGACCCTAGTATTATCAGGGGGAGTTGAGGCATTTCCCATTGTTTATCCTCCAAAACCTAGAGTCGTGGGAGGACTATGTTGAGCATAATGCCCTAGATGTGTGATGATGATTGGTGGTTTCATGTTGGGTAAGCTTGGTTTATGTAGTAAACAATTACACTTATGGGTTCTATCTGTGGTTAGGTCGTTATAGCCAATGCCACAACATATTACAACAAGGACGGGATGGTGAGGTAAGGTCATGGAAGTAGTGGTGACTAGATGTTGGAGTACTTATGGAGATGGATGAAACCAAAAAATGGGATTTGATGGTGTTGTTCACTGTTGTAAACCATCATGATTATGTTCTTGATCTACTTCATTATGATTAACTAGTTTAGTTTGAATGATTTTGTATGAATATTTACGAATGATGAGTGATTCCTTTTTAAATTGTTTTTTTTCGAATTTTGTTGCAAGCATATAAGAATGATGCTTTAGGGTCAACAATTGTGCATTATTAGTTGTTATATATTTTAATGGTTATACTAGATCTTCAAACAATTAGAATTATTATCATAACCATAAGCAATAGGAACTCTAAAATAAATAAAAGTATAACAACACAAAAGAACACAAATATTTTCCTACGGGAAACCAAAAGGGAGACAACCCAACAACTTATTTAGTATAGATTATGTCACCAAGAACAATTCCAAACCGAGATAAGATAACCCCTAAGACAAAAGAAATTTCTTCTCTTCTCTAATGAACTTTTTCTTCTCTCTCATGCACACTTTCTTGAATGAGTTATGTGTCCAAATGAGAGGCGCACCCTCTCTATTTATACACATCATGTGTATGACCATTTTCTCTAACTTGGGTGACTTGTTACTCTTACAAGGTTGACTTGTCTAGGGAAACTCAAAATAACGTTTCTATAATATTTATTTTGGGTATCATTGACTCGACTTACAACATAAGGTTTACATTGATTCTTTCAACACTTTTACATGAGAGAGTACATCAATAACATCTCCCAAAGGAGGTACAACAATAATACAATAAAAGTACAATAAGAATATCTTCTAAATTTACAATCTTCAACATTAGTACCCATGATTTAAGACATGTACGGTGGCCATGCATATGTTGATTTATGAATACATTATTATAGTTGGGTGGTTGATGAATACATTAATATGATTGGTTGGTTTATTAATACATTAGTATGAGCACATCAGTATAATAACTTGGTTGATGAATACATTAATATGATTGGTTGGTTGATTAATACAGTAGTATGAGTACATCGATATAATAACTTGGTTGATGAATTGTTGAATTATTAACCACGTGTTGAAATTTAAATGATTGTTGAAGTATTATATATATTTCAAACAAATTAATGAAGGGATACATAGTAGGTGTATATGTGTTATATATAGGTATGATTTTGTTGATTGTTATGTCCCCGCTAGAGACATATATCATCCAAGTTTTTTTCAAATTTTGTTTGACTTTAAAAAAATTGCCTAAACTTTTTTTTTTAAACAGTTAATTTTATTGAAAGAAGGAATGCGGTCTTTTTTTACAATAGCCAATCAACCTGATTACAAAGATCATAGAAAACAAATTCAGAACAACTCGTTTCGGAGGCCTCAACCATTCAAACTGGTTACAACTACTTGAAGTTACAGAATTGGATGGAAATGACTAGGTTCCCCATTGATTCTAAGAAATCCTTGAGGAAGAAGACAAGCTTTGTTAGAAGAGAATCAACATCTTTGTTTAAATTCCAGAGAATGTGAAAAGAGTCTAACTTATCAAAATATTTCAAAGTTCTCCTAATTCTCTGCAGAATTATATTTAGAGTAGTATTATTAAGAATATCAGTTGAATTTAGAACTTTTATCAATATTTTAGAGTCACCAAAAATTTTGACCGACTTGAAACCTTTCTCCTTAGCCAACTGACTCGCCAAGAGAAGGCTGTAACATTCGGCCTGGTTGTTAGACAATATTCCAATCCCCCACCTATACCTGTAAGAGAACAAGCTATCCCGAGAGAATACCAAACCCCCAGCTCAGAGGTCCTGGGATTCCTTTTTGAAGCATTGTAAAAAAAGATGACAGTTGAATTGGAACTCTTCCAAAAAGAATCAAAAGCTATCTTGTCCACTTGAAACTTCCAAGGATGGGCCCTAACAAGCTTGTCATAAGGAAAGTAACCCACAACCTGAGAACAAGAATCCAATCGTAGTGAACATGGTAGAGAGGACAACAGATGTCCAATTAATTCAGCTAACAACGATAAGGAATTGGAGGCATCTATCTGGGGAAACATCCTCTGCTCATTGAAAACGTAGTTATTTCTTGAAATCCACAGAGACCACCACATGAGTTTTAAAATTGAATGCCAATTTTGTATAATACTGCAGAATTAGACTTTGAAGGATGCCGATCATTCCAAGAAATGTAAAATTCCTTAATAGAGCTTTGAATTAGAAGATTACACTGAACCCTGTGTAGCACCAAATCCCACACATTTCTAGAGAAATTACAGCCAACCAGGAGATGATTAGCTGACTCCAATGCTGAATTGTAGAAGCAACAACAAAAAGGGCCATAGAAGCCACATTTAAGGAGATTATCACCTGTCAGAATCTTGTTTTTCAACAATAACCAGGAAAAAAAAATTACCTTCAGAAGGCAAGGAGATAGACAAACATATTTCCAAATTGCTGGAGAAAAACATGAAATGTGAACCGATTGAAGAGATTTGAATCCTTTAGCTGCTGAATAAGAGCCATCGAAGCCCCAGGACCAGCTATCTTTTTAGGATATGTGAATAGGAGCGAGGCCAGATAGAAGAGAGAACAACTCTAATTTTTGGAATTTAAGTTGAACTAGAAAATCCGGGAGAGGCTAGCCTGCCAAGTTTCCATCACTATCCCAAATGCAAATATCTTCCAAATGTAGCAGTCCTTTGTTTTTTCCCAATTCATAGTTTATGATAACTGAATGACAGAAGAGAGGGGAGGTTTCCCATAAATTTTATCCTCCCAGAGAAGGGTCCCCTTCCCATTTCCAGGAACTCTAAAAAGCTGTTGATTAAAAAATTCAAACCCTTTCCTGCAGAAATTCTAGGTAGCAGTGCTAGTTGGCGTATTAGAAGAAGTGATATTTCTCAATGAGCCACCCTTTAGGTATTTCATCCTAAAAATTCTACTAACTGGGTGTTTCTTATCAGCAAATAGCTTCCATATCAGCTTTACACTCATCGCTAGAGAAGCAATTCCAGGGTCACAGATTTGTAATCCTCCTTCTAAAATAGGGCGTTTTAGTACTTCCCATCTTACCAAATGTATTTTTATTTTGGCCACCTTTCCCTCCTTTCCAAATAAAGTCTCTCAAAAGTTTAGAAATCTAAGCCGAGGTATACTTAGGGGCAAGCAACAAAGTGGATTGGAAAACAAGGAAAGATGAAAGGACTGATTTAATCAAAGTCAATTTCCCAGCCTTAGAAATCCACTGGCCTCCCCAAGAGGAAATTTTTTCCTTTAACTTAGCCAGCACATCAAGCCAAAGAGAAGGAGGGGACGGACCAAGAGTTAAGGGAAGCCCCAAATACTCCCATTTGACAAAACCAGGGAATCCCAAGAAAGCTGATATTCGAAGAAGTGTCAATTATTCTACATTCCATATGTAAACAACACTTTTTTTACTGTTAATAAAATCTCCATAGATTTAGAAGAATTTTTGGAGGATAACATTGAAAGCCCGAGCAATTTTCATAGAGGCTCCTCCTAGGAGAAGAGAGTCATCAGCGAAAAGTGAATGGGTTATTGGATCCACACCCCTATCAATCTTAATGTCGGGAAGATACCTAACTTCCTTTTCAACAATGAGTTTTCTGTTGAGGGTTTCAACCATCAAGATATATAGGAAGGGAGACAACGGACAGCCTTGATGGAGACCTCTGGAGGCTTTGAATAATTCGGTGGGTCTACCATTGACTAATGGAGAAATCCAAGGCTTGTCTGTGCATGCTTTGATCACGTTTACAAATTCAGAGAAAAAGCCAAATGAACTCAGAACATCATAAAGAAAGGGAATCTTTACTCGGTCAAAGGAATTATTCATGTCCAACTTAATTAACATTCCTTTCTCTTTCCTTCGGAAGCTTGAATGAAGAGGTTCTTGAACTTGGATTACATTATCCACTAGGTGCCTGCCTTTAACAAATCCCCCCTGGAGAGGAGAGATCAACTTACCTAGCAAGATCTTAATTCTTTTAGCTAGAAGTTTGGCCAGAATATTATATGAAGCATTTCACAGAGAAATAAGAAGGAACCTATAGAAGGAAGAAGGGTTGACATCCTTTGGGATAAGGTAAAGAAATGTTGAGTTGGCTCCCCCTCCCACTTTTTCTTTTTTTTGAAAGACAGACACCATACATAAAAGATTAGATTTGATGATGGGCCAACAAACTTTGTAGAAATGAATGGTAAAACCATCTAGCCCAGGAGCTTTATCAAACTCCATAACCCATATGAAATTTACCAATTCCTTTTCCGAGAAAGGTTTCATTAGTTCATAATTATCTACATTGCTGACAAGAGTATGAACATTTTCCAGAAACTCAGAAGACACTTCCTCATCATAGAGACCATCATCTTGAAACAATAGATGAAAATGACTGCTAGCTGTCTATTTGAGAAGTTCTTGGCCTAATATGGTAACCCCTTCAGCATTGGAGATTTTTGAAATGTGATTTTGTGAGAGCCTATCCCTACACTAGCGATGGAAAAATGCAGTATTCTTATCGCCAGCCTTCAACCAGAGACTTAGAGACTTCAGTCTTAGATGTTCCTCCTCCTACTTGAACGATTGAGATGTTTTTAGTTGGGCAAGTTGTTCAAGAGCTAGTTTGGAAGTGGTAATTTCGTTATTTTCCAGTCCAATTTGAAATGCAGATAACTCAACCACTCTTTCCTTTAGATGAACATTGGATTAGAGAGATGGGATTTAATCCACAAATTTAACGTGGATTTAGTTAGTTTCAACTTTTGGTCCCAGAAAAAATTGGGAGAACCTTCAACATGTTGGGACTAGGTGTGAGATACAATATCCATAAACCCAACTCTCTCGATCTAGAGTGGGCAAAATCAGAATGGAATTGGACCAAACGCCTCTTCCTTTTCAATCAGCAAAGAGATGGGATGGTGATTTGATGTGAGCTTTGGTAATATTTTAGAAGAAATAATATTTTTACCATCCAACAGGGAACTATGTACAAGGAACTAGTCTAACCTCGAAGAGATGCTTGCAGCACCCACTCTGTGGTTAGACCATGTAAAACACCCAAGCCGGGGTTTAAAATCGATCAACTCCCAAACTTGAATTATTTCTTCCACTGTATCATGCAGATGAATTCATCCCTTTTTTTTCATTCAGAGATAACATAATGTTGAGATCTCTAGCAAGAATTACATTGACCGAAGAATTGATCTCTAGGAAGTCTGATAACAAAATCCAGCATTCTTTTTTTCAATATAATTAACTGGAATATAGAGATTAAAGAGAGAAAAAGAGGTCTTATTGGAGAGATGATAAAGTTCTGAAAAAATCCAATGCTGTTTGGAAAACCAATTTTTTAACTAGAAGTTCTCTTCACACCAAAGAGTTGCTAATCCCCCACAGGATCCTCTAGCACTAACAGCTTTGCCAGAATTCAGTTTTAATTTATTTTTGCTTATGAGAAGGAGAGATTCCTCCTTAATTTTGGTCTCTTGGAGAAATAGGATTTCAAAAGGAGCCATTTTCGTTACATCTCTGACTACTTCAGCTTTAAGAGGATTCCCCAATCCCCTACAGTTCCAAGAGGTAATCTACATTACTTACCCAGGGGAGAGGGAGTAATTACTCCCTTAGGGGGCCTATTTCTCTTATTTCAATCATATGACATTTTGATGGTATGCTGGCTTCCTTGATTCTTAAGCCTCTCAACCTCTTCTTCCCAAACCTCCTTCTTAGTCTTCCTCCATGCATTTTTGGATAGCAACTCAATAGAATCATCATCAGAAAATCCAGAGCTGCCGGCTTGCTTCTGCCTAGTAATGTCTGCACAAGAGGGGGGAGAAAGCATTAGGAGGAGGAGAATGAGATGGAACTTCATCCTTGGGAGGAATCGAAATTGAAGGGCCAACTTAATCTTTTGAAACTATATTTTCATCAACATCCAACTCAGGTCCATCGAGTTGATGTATTTCACCTTCTTCCAGGACAGCTTCAGGAGCACTGAGAGAAACAAAGTGATTGAGAGAAGCTAAGGGGGTAACAATTTGAGAAGAAGGATTCCTAGCAGCAGATTGACCTAACACAGATTTACTTTCTTTTCCTTTCTTCCTAGGATCTTTATTGAAATTTCCAGTTTTTTAGACTTGAGTCCAATGATCTTCTTTGTCATTTACAGTTTCCACTTCTATATTTTTTTACAATTTCTGGAAAAATTCCCATAACCATGTAAAAATATACATTTAAACGGGATTTGTTCATATTCCAACTCCTGAATATAAGACCATTCTGCAACTGTTAGCTTAATTGCTTCAGGCAGGCCAATCTCCAAATCAACTTCTACATATTTTCGTGCACAAGAAAATTGATCTTTACTTTCAGCCCTTATTTATCGAGCATGTTTCGGATGGTTTCCAGGGATTTAGCAATCCAACAATGAAAAGGGAGGTGCAGAATTCTTACCCAAACAGGGACAACAGACGAGACATCTTGAGTAGGGTTGAAATCAGTGGACAACTTGTTCAAGTAAATCCCCTGAGGTCCCATGAAATATGGACCATTTAGAAAGATAAGATCTCGGACTTCTGCAGAGTCGAAAACAAAAACAAAGAAGCCTCTTCCTACAAAATGACTTCGGATACCGTCAGAGACTAAGGGCCTTCAATTCCTCTGCACCCAACCCTCAATAGCCTTTGGAGAAGGCCAAATTCTAGTGAATTTTCCAATGATCCCACGGGAAGCCATATTTAGAGTAGAGCGACAAATTCGATCAGCCGAAAACTCAACCGACAAGATATCTACTTTCTTGACAAATTTATAGGAAGGCCCCCCAATCCTCTTACCACAAGAAGCGATTAGTCTCTTGAAAGCTTCAATATCAGGAGGAAGAGGTAGTGGAGGGACCACTCCATAGTCCATGAGGTATATCCACAACATGAACACTGCCAAAGGACATAGAAGAGGAAGCCCCAAAACCAAAGAACCCTTCAAAAGCAATCAAACTCTGACCAAGACTGCAGCCACTAGGAAAGGCATAACCATCCCAAGATCAAGCAAAGAGTAACGAGACTCCACTGATCCAAAGAAGTGAACCAAGATCCACCAATCCAGGGATACTCCAAACTTCCACACAGTCAGAGAAAAATCCTCCAGAAAATACCCCCAGGGCAATAGAACCAAGGCCAGGCCCAACCAGAGCAGAAGGTAGACTAGGCAAGAATAGAACTCTGTGAAACAAAGAAGTCTCCAAGATCTGAAGCAATCTACAGCAATCCTAATCACAAGGAGTAGAGCCCAACTCTATATCAGAGAGACGCTCTAGAGTTAACAAAAAGAGCCTCCAGAAGAATGCACCAGGCAACAAAAAGATCAATAAACACAGAACTCCATCGAGCCTTCAGATTTGGATCACGAATAATATAGAGAGAAACTGAATTCCTTCAGAATGTAGCAAATCTAGCAATAGCAAAACGCTCAATGACCAACAGTCAGGAACAATAAGCTACGATCTCCAAACCATAAGGAACAAAAAAATTTGAACTTCTTGGAGCGCCTATTAGTCTTTTTTAATCCTTATGTTTTCATCACCTAAACTTTAACTTTGAGGTTTTGTGGACTTTTTTTGTGATTTACGTTTGTTTTGATTGCCTAGTGGAGGGATGAAATGATATTTGGAGGGTTTTCTAGCCACTATGGAAACATTCTGACATCGAGGGTTTTATATGAATGGATGTTTGTTGTATCGCTAGAAATTGATACAATATTTTTGAACCCTCCTCTGTCATAGATCATTGAATAAGTGTCACAAGGAATGCATGATGAGATAGACACGGTTAAGACCCAATCACAAGGAATGATCGATGCATTAAAATAATTGTGATGGGTCATGGAAACTAGATCAAATGCATATCGAAGCACCTCAAAGGTTGATTTAAACAAATCTAGACTCCATGAACTAGACAATAAATCTTCATCGAATTTCATGCCAACTGTTGTGGAAATAAGAGCCAATGTGTATACTTCACTTACCATTCCATTGCCACAACACAACTTGTATTAATAACTCTTGACAAGTTGTAGTTTTCACCTTCCTCACCATAGTGCTTCCTTATTTTAAATATAGGTGTGTGTAAATGAACTTTACCTATTCCCTGACTTCAATGAGGTTTTAGTAATTTCTAGATATTTTCTTTTTATATTGGTTTCACTCTATTGTAGTCGGTTTGTGAGGAAGGATAATTTCTAGGATTTGACCTGGAAGTAACCATCGAACTCCATATTCGTGCACACAAAATTTATGATTACTTTCGTATGAGGTGATATCTTTGCTCCTCCTCTAAGAATTTTTACTCATTTACACATCTGTGCAGGTTTTGGGTTTGATAACTGTTTTTTTCAAATGTTGAATGAATTCTTCCACAAAATCTAATGATATAACATCACATGATCTCTATGGTAAGTTTACTCAGCTCCCTTTAGTTGTATTTTCTCTTACCTTTCATTGAGTATCATTTTCTGAATTTATCCAAATTTGTTTATAGGTTATACGACTTTAGAAGAAACCAATACTCTTCCAATTTAAGTACATGTATTTAACAAAATGTTCCAATTTGGAAAATAAATATATTTATTGTGTTGATGCATTAATTTTTGCAATGAAACCTGGAATATTACTGAATCTAAATTTATTCCATATTGTTGGATCTGTGTAAACCTTTGAGCAATGAACAGTGAGTCTTTTGATATTGATTGTTATTGCTTGATCGATTGTTTCTTGCATATGAAAATGCAGAGCTTGTGATGAAATAAAGGGAATTGAAGTGGCTTGGAATCAAATGAAAGTGAATGGTGATCTATAGTCACTTGATGATCTAGAGAGAATTTATTCATATTTTACCCTCAAGAAACACATACTAGGAAATATCCAATAAAAGAAAGGATTATTCATTTCTCCTTTATATAATAAAGATTACAATGAAAAATATAGAGAAATTACAAACTCACTATGGAGATAATGAACTATGTGGTCTCTATAGTCTTACAAATTATTTTTCTTTGTTTTCTACTATTTCTCTCTTACTCCTTTGAATGGTTTCTTTTCTATGGAAGTACATCAACACTACAATAGGAGTTGAGACTTTTATTTACCTTCAGCTAGGCTCTGGTCAACCCGTATTAGTCGTTGAGGTTGACGCTTTTGAATCTCTTGTTTTTCCTAAAAGTCCTATAGATTTCCATACATTACTAGCTCCACATGGATGAATCGTTGGGGTTAATGTGACTTCCACTTGTGCATATAAGTAAAAGGTGATGATCACCTTATCAAGGCCATGGTTTTTTCATGCAAATTTTGTTTGGATTACTCATTTTTCTATTACATAGATTTCAACAACTATCACATAGGGTCAAAATTATTATTCCATATATATTATAGATTGACCTACCTAAGATTCCTTTTAATTCCTTGTATTGGAAAATTCTAGTTTTGATATGTTAATGCAAGTTTTGGGGTTTGGCCCAAAGTGACCCTTATAGGCTCCAAATTATTAATTCCTCATTTTGGAACATCAACAAGGCAATTCCATAATTATATTGGTCCATTTTAGATCAGTAAATTCCACTGGTCCCATATTGTATATAACTTTTCATTTAGTGTTGATGGAAACAAATTTTAGAGACAATGATTTATAGGTTGTGATCACCCAAAGCTTCCATATGAATGACTAGTTAGATTCCTTCATTATGGAAAGTTAAAACTAAATGAATATGGTATCCTAGAAGTTAGTTGTAGACCTTAATATCCCAACAACACCTCATCCCACACCATACAAGCTTGGATGTGTCAACAAGTCATCCTACCCTCATCAATTGAAAATGTTCCATCACATTTGCCATTATACCCTTTCGAGTCATAATGGAGAGAGATGCCACTATTTTCAATCATTTTTATATGATGGATTCCTTGAATTTGATGTTTGTTTCACAATTGTAAATAAGAAAATGCTAAATCACATACCAATCACAAATATGTAAGGCCAGGGAAGAAAAAAAGCTGATTTTATATGATGATTGCATATATCTAGTGGCACAAACACCTTGCCTATATCTCACATGCTTCATTCTAATAATCCAAAACACACTTCTTGAGTAATTCATCAATTCATGCAATTGCTTCCATGGATATGGATCCCTCACTAGCTAGTGTCAAGTCATCTTTTGTTCATTGTTAGGTGCTCATATTGCCTTCTTTATTGTTATGGGATAGCACAAGATTTGTCTAGATTGAAATAATACGAGGGTTAGTCATGGGAGAGAGTCTCTCCCTAGTACTTTGACATGATTGGTAGTCAAACCTATTTATTTTCTCTTCCTCCAAAGTCAGTAGGAAAAGAAATCTATGTTGTTTTAAATTAACTAGTTGGGTGGAATTGCTTTTCTTCATTTCTAGGCTCTCTCTATGGTGTAGAAAATGACAATTTTGATTGCAAGTCAAGTCCCGTGTTATTTTCATTCTATCACACTTAATGTTGTATTTCTTAGTAACTAATGGGTTAATATTGACTTGGTAAGAGAGTAATTAGATAAATGTGTAATTGTTCATTAATGGGTTAATCATTGGTGGTTTAGGGGCCCATGGTACTTTCCTATATTATCATGTGATGAAGCCTATTTAAAATATTGAAGAACTCCACTGTAAAATTCCTAAGTGGTTGATGTTGGTCATACTGACCAAGGTAATAATAGATATATACTAGGTGTTGGGTTTCCAAGATAAATCATTGATCTATATTTGTGTTTGTTTTCCTTGTGTTTTTTTATTTCTCTGGCCATGATTATAAATTTAATATGGCACCGAAACCATGTTTGGGTGGATAAATTTATCTTCCAAGAGAATCCCCAAATCATTGAGTTTGATGATGCATTGATGTGAAGCATTGGTAGAAATAACACATCGAATATAACGAATAAAGTACGTGATTTAACAGTGCTTGATTTAGTTGATTGGATTAGGAGCATGGATGGATGTGACTAAAGTAGGTAGATGCTTCAAGATTCATTTTCTTTAGTTTACAATGGTAAGATAAGTGCTTGTTTATGTAATTTTAATTTGAGTAAAAGGAATGTTTTTAATTAAATAGGTTGACGTTTCCTAACATCACATGCTTTGGAATTCAATTGTAAGTATTTGTTTTTTGAAGTTATACATTAATCATATGTAAATGGGCATACAATTGTAAGACCTATTTAGGCATTCCTACCACTGGTTTATTGGATCACTAGTGTAAATTATAGAGTATATCTAGTTGACAATTAAAGAGGGTCATGTTGTATCCCATATACCTAGTGATAAACTTTGATGGGGGTAAGTGTTTATTGCAAATCAAGTTTAAAGGGGGGGGATATTATGTTAATCTTGACTTGGAAAAAAAGTATTTAGATTAACATGCAGTTGTTCATTAATGGGCTTATTGTTGGTGTTTTAAAGGTCCATGGTATTAACATGTGATGAATCCTATTTAAAGGCCTGAAGAACTCCATTGTAAAATTCCTCAAGTGGACGGTGTTGGCTAACTTGGACAAGGTTGATAAATCTGTTCCCATGATAAATCATCGATCTACAATATGTTCTTGCTCTTTTGTGTTTTGTTATTTGTCTTTCCATGATCATACATTTTAATATGGTATTAGAGCCATGTTTGGGTGAATAAACCTCTCTCGTGATAGAATTCATAGATCATTGACTTTGATGTAGATGCATTGATGTGAAGCAATGCCAAAGGAATCACGTAGAAGATAGTGGATGAAAATGTACTTGGTTAAGGAATGCTTGATTCAACTCATTTTATTTGGAGCACGAGGGATGTTGTTAATGCAATAGGTTGATTAGGTTGATGTTTCATAGTAACACATGTTTGGGACACTGGTAAGCATTTATTTTTGGACTTATACAATAATCATATGTAAATGGACATATGGTTGTAATTCATATTTAGGCATGTGTACCCTTGTTGTAGTGAATCAATGGTAGAATGTCTAGATGTAGACTAGATGATAATTATGGGGGGCATGATGTATTCATGGATACCTAGCTATAAACTTTGGGGTAGATAGGTTTTTACCCCAAGTCAAATTTAAAACGGTGGATGTTGGGTTAATCTTGGGTTGGTAAAAGAGTAATTAGAATACATTTGTTCATTATTGGTTTTACCATTGGTGATTTAGAAGCTATGGTATTGGGTAAACAATGGTATTTTTCCGTGCTATTACCATGTGATGAATCCTATTTAAAGCCATAAAGAACTACATTGTAAAATGCTTTGAGTGGTTGGTGTTGGCCATAGCCATGGCTTGTTCGGATTGGCCAAGGAAATAATAGATATCTATTGGGATTTGTTTTCCCGATAAATGGTTTCCAGGATAAATATCAATATATATTTATGTGTTTGCTTTCGTTATTGTTTGTTATTTTTCTATCCATGCGCATAGATTTTAATTTCTGTGTTTTATTATTTCTTAGTCATGCCAATAAATTTCAATAACAATGAGATTGGTAGTTATTATCTTTTTTCTTTCCTTGATAACTAAAATAATTATATTATTAATATAAAATTTTACTATCTAATTCCTCATTCCCAATATCAAATATTAAATAATCAATTCTTATCTAACTTAAAGATATGGTTAGACATTCAACTTTAAATATTTAATTTAAATTTAAAACATTAATTATACATTTTAAAAATTACATATTAATGATTAAATAACAATCATTATGTTTCTTTAAACAGTCCAAAAAAAGTTATCATTTTTTTTAAAATTTTGATACAAGATCTTGCTCAATGACAGATTTTAGATTTTTTCTTTTGTATGTATATATTTAATAAATTTTATAAGGATGAAAATTTTAATAAAACAATGTATACTTAATTGACAAATGCATCCCATGTCATGTCCTGGTTTTGTATCATCATTTTATTCACTTCAAAAAATATCTTTAAAAACAAGAAAACAATAACTCCTTTTCTTTGAATAGATTGAGTTCACTGGAATTTTCTTTTAAGAGATTAATTATGTGTTTCTCTTTTTATTTTCCAACCCATATTCTAATCAACTTGTTTACACGATATTCCCTTTGTTATATATCAAACTAGCAATTTCCCCAAAAAGGTGCAATAATACAATGATATGTTGTTCTAGGGTAAAAGAAGGCTAAAAAAGATAACTAAAATCGAGTTAGTGTTAGAAGGTTGCTTACACCAATTGAGAACCTACCATAATTAATATAGTTTACAAATATAAGTGTTTGTACGTGATATGATCCTTCTATTTATTTGTTGCATGTGGAAATGATCCAAAAGCTCTTCTAATGTATGTAGGTGGAGGTGATCCATTAGTGTTCATAGTGTTTAGGTAATGTCTATGTAAATGGATCATTTTTTAAATTTTCTAGTGCATAAGAGGGGATGAATAAATTGTTCTCTACATGTAAGTGGATATAATTCATCAACTTTCTTTGTGTGTAAACATAAAAGATTCACCATTTTTTTGGCATGTTTAAGTAGGAGTGATCCATAATTTATTCATACATTTTAAATGAGGTTTTGGGGGCACTCTTCCTTAAAAGTTAAAACAATCTAGTTTTAAAATTGTGTGTAATTAAAGATGATTCATTAACACTTCCTATATGTATAAGTGAATATTCTTCTGTATATAAATGCGATGTAATCAATGAACTTTTACTTGTATAGAAGATGAAGTGGTCAATGAACATATATGTTATGTGTTGAAGTAAAACTCTTCAACATAATTTTAAATTTGAGCTCACAAGAATCCATGGACCAAGACAAAAGTCACAAATATATCTCATAAAAAAATTTACTCAGAATATGATATGAAGCACTACAAAAAATGAGTTGCATTTGTAAATGCTTTCATTAATCAAAAAGTAAAAATGGATAATTATTACAATGCAATATACTGGCATTAATAACCAGACAATTCGAATTCATGAAAGGAAACTCGAATTGATTAACTCAATCTGATTGCATGGATAACTGGATGTGTCTAAATCACTATCGTAGCTTTAACTAGATAACTCTAGTTGTCTAATTTAGTCTCTCAATCAGTTAGAATAAGTTAAACTAGTCTAACTGATGTGGTAGGTGAGAAAATGACCCTTCCCACATGCATCCATGCAAGGAACATCGTTGAATGAATGTAACTGACTGTAACCAAATGTAATTGACTCATAACTAGGCTTGACTAGTCACCAACTGAACTCAACTGAAGGAGGTTGGTGTCACCACTCCGGGCAACTAAATTGTAGGGATTGGTCTAGGAGGTGCCTAAAATGATGCATGCAAGTGTAGTCAGTGTCAGTTAGCATCATTCAGTATTCCTCACACTCTAGTGACTAGTACATGTGGCCCAATTAGGCCAAGTGGAACCAATGGTACTAGTGACTCAATAATTACTAAAAAGACTCCTAAGTCAGGATTAATTGACCAGTTTGGACAAGGGACGATTATAATGATAACACCCCCCTGAATGCTAACTTGGACAAATGTGGTCTCTGGTAACTAATACCATAGGTCAACCATTATAGATAAAATGCAAAAGTAACTGCTTAATACAAACAATGAAACAAGGAAAAACCTCATGGGAAAAATACCCCCCCCAAACTAAGCAGGTAGAATCAGGATGCAAGATTTCATATCAAGAGAAAAGATTCCTCTTTGAAAAAAAATTGAGAAAATGTTGATGCAACCTTCATCTCTATGGTGTAGCGAAGTAACATGCTTGTTCTTATGTGCACAGGTATCCTGGGTCCTAGCATGTAGACTTTTCCATCTTCTCCCAAAATGATGATGGAAGGAAGGAGGAATGTAACCTTTTTATCTTTTTGGAGGAAGAGAGACATGATCCACTTTGTTCTTCTGAGAGAAGTGTAGTTGATCAGACCTTGTCATGTAGAATATCACTGGGAGTTTGTTGCATCTCTCTGAAGGAAGTGAGCTTGCTTGACATAGCACAAGGTTCTCTTTCTGAAACTAATTTCTTGTCCTCTTTATGTCAGATGGATTTCCATTCATATTCCCAGCTTCCCCAGTAACCTTTTGTGCCCAGTTGGGCTTAGGATTCGGAGTAGGGACTGGATTTGGATATGACTAATTGTGAAATTCAATCTCATAAACTGATATAACTGAGTCTTCTATTTTGGATTCTAAAATACTAGTGGAAACTTTATCATATGCAAAAGGAGTAGACATAATGTTTTTACCTCCACTTTCAAGTGACAACTAAGAGTGCATTGGATATGAAAATGGTAGAAATTGTGAGAATTCATATTCCTTGGAGGCATGATTTGCAACACCCTTCGCTATAATTTTCCCAATAGAGATATATGTGATCTCCACTGTGTCAGTACCAAATATCACTCGCTTTGGTGCGCCATTGTGGGTCTTCTGGTATACAAATAATAGATTTGCAACTAAGGAGGGCACATAAAGTACATAATTGAACTTTCCATGTTCCAACTTGATAGAACCCTTCCCTTCAGCTTTAATTTGACTGTCATCACCCATGTGAATTCTAGGACCATCGGTAGACTTTAATGAAGAAAAAGATTCTTTAGATGCAACCATATGATTGGAATCTCCTGAATCAATGAGGAAAGCATGTGTTTTTTAACAACTAGCCTTAAGTGCATGGCATCTCTCATCACGATCTTCAGTATTTTCTCCATAGTCAACCTTTTTTGCGCCAGCTGGTAGAGTGATGTTATTTTGCTCTAGGATAAGATCCATTTGATCAATTGTTCTCCTTATACAAGAGATTTCTAGATGAAATCCCCTTTCACAGTAAGAAAAAAGGACCTTTTCTTTACCCTTTTTCTTGTTTCTCCTCGAACCTGAGGACTCATCTAACTGCTTGTTCTCCTTAGGAGGCTCATACTTTGTATTTTAGTTCTTTTTTTCCCCTTTCCATTTGTAGCTTTGGGTCCTCCAGCAAACAAGGCTTGATCTTTGGAAGATCCGATGATCTCGATTTGGACAAGCATTTCATGCTCGTTGGTGAGAGACTCAATGAATGCATTGGGGGTTGGAATATTCCAATTTGGGATTGTAATATTCCTGGTATGAAATATGGACACAAAAACTGAGTAATCTGGGCAAAGTTTCGAAAGGATGGAAAGGATGAGTTGATCATCCTCCTTCTCAACTTTACACTGCTTCAATTGAAGCACCAGGTGCTTGAATTTGGTGAAGAGTTCATTCATGGTTTTACCTCAATGAACAATCACAATAATTATATCCCAAACGGAGTAAAAACATCTCCAATGGGGGTACAATAAAATGCAATAATAATATCCAACAAAATAACTTCCAAAGTTACATTTACAACAAGTTAGAGTTTTCACTTTAATTCACTTTGATTAGGATCTTTAGTTGAAATAATAACAAGCACAACAAGATACACAATGCAAAAATATTTTCCTCAGGGAAACCATAAAGGAGAAAAACCCACAAAACTTCCTTCGAATAGTTCTGTCACTAATACAATATCACAAGATAGAAAAAACCAAGAATAAGAAAGTCTTATGCAACTCTCTCTCTCTCTCTCTCTTTCTCCTCTAGCGAACTTGTCCTGTCTCTCTTACTCATGTAAATTAAGTGAGTGAGTGTTTGTTTAAATGAGGGAGGGTGCCTGACTATTTATACAAATCAACTGACATGACCTAAAACCTAACTGTGACAACCTCTTGACCTAGCAAGGCCAAATTCTCCTAGGGAGACTCAAAAATACATTTTACTTTATTTATCTTGGGAACTATTTCCCCGACTTACAACGGAGGTTTTACCTCAATGACCAATCACAATAATGACATCCCAAAAGTAGGAAAAAAATCTTTGACAAGGGTACAATAAATACAATAATAATATACAACAAAATATCTTCCAAAGTTACATTTACAACAACATTACGAACAAATTGGATACCAGATATGAAAAAGTGCCATAAATGTCCTATAGGAAAAGGAAAGTGAATTTATCAATGAAGTGAGATAGTGTCGTGAATGTATAATGCTACATGTAGACCCTTTCTTTACCTCGATCCTTTTAATGCCTTCATTAATAGAGTCTTATCTCAGGAGACTCAAAAATACATTTTTAAGGGTAGACTTCTCCTAGGGAGACTCAAAAATACATTTTACTTTATTTATCCTGGGGACTATTTCCCCGACTTACAACGAAGGTTTTACCTCAATGAACAATCACAATAATTATATCCCAAACGGAGTAAAAACATCTCCAACGGGGGTACAATAAAATGCAATAATAATATCCAACAAAATAACTTCCAAAGTTACATTTACAACAAATTAGAGTTTTCACTTTAATTCACTTTGATTAGGATCTTTAGTTGAAATAATAACAAGCACAACAAGATACACAATACAAAAATATTTTCCTCAGGGAAACCATAAAGGAGAAAAACCCACAAAACTTCCTTCTAATAGTTCTGTCACTAATACAATATCACAAGATAGAAAAAACCAAGAATAAGAAAGTCTTATGCAACTCTCTCTCTCTCTCTTTCTCCTCTAGCGAACTTGTCCCGTCTCTCTTACTCATGTGAATCAAGTGAGTGAGTGTTTGTTTAAATGAGGGAGGGTGCCTGACTATTTATACAAATCAATTGACATGACCTAAAACCTAACTGTGACAACCTCTTGACCTAGCAAGGCCAAATTCTCCTAGGGAGACTCAAAAATACATTTTACTTTATTTATCTTGGGAACTATTTCGCCGACTTACAACGGAGGTTTTACCTCAATGACCAATCACAATAATGACATCCCAAAAGTAGGAAAAAAATCTTTGACAAGGGTACAATAAATACAATAATAATATACAACAAAATATCTTCCAAAGTTACATTTACAACAACATTACGAACAAATTGGATACTAGATATGAAAAAGTGCCATAAATGTCCTATAGGAAAAGGAAAGTGAATTTATCAATGAAGTGAGATAGTTTTGTGAAAGTATAATGCTACATGTAGAACCTTTCTTTACCTCGATCCTTTTAATGCCTTCATTAATAGACACATCACTCTTACCCTTGTGATATGTTTGACTGTCATTTTTGTTGAAGATGTTTGGGAATTATTTTGTTAAAATATGAATACTATTCTTGGATTGTGTTTACTTCATGCTTTAGGATAATGTTCCAACTTCCTTGACTATAATGTTCCATGACATCATCCTCAGACAAGCTTTTAGTCATAAAAAAGGGAACTTATTAACTTTTAGTTGAAAGAATTATCAGTGTATGCAACCATGTATTGAGATTCCTAGTGTGGTATTCACCTCATGAGGAAACTCCACATATGTCAAACATTTAGAGAAAGGAAAAGGGAAAAGGTTTGTTTCCATTTTATCTTACCATGGACGCCTTGAGGTGAAAGGTCTTGAAGCATGCACCTGCATGCCTTAAAAAGACAATGACAACATGAAGAAAATAAATCATGTTTTAAATTTTGATATATGTTATAGAGAAGAAACTAAGATGCATAATAAAGGAAATGCCAAAGGACCTAGCATACTTTAACCATAATCACAAGCAATGAAAACATAACTTGGATTCTATACAGACCTCCTTGAACAAATGTAAAGGGATTCAAAGGTGTCGATCTCAACATCTTGTTTGTTATGCTTTTGAATGTGAACTTAAATAATTGTAATGTAAGAGGATAGAATAAGATAGTATGTATAATTATATACAATGGGAATTTAGTATAAAAAGGCATGGTGCTCAATTCAATACCATTTCGATTGAAGTTTAGATGCTCTGTGTGCAACTAGAGGAAGCATTGCATTAGTGGAAAAAGAGAATGATGAGTCTAGTTGAATCAAGTGTAGTACTAAATGGAAACAAAATGACTAATGAGCTATCACAACAACTAATATTTACAGTCCATATACTCTATTATGGAGATCATTTAATACCAACTCAATATATGAATAGTATCAATGTAGTAGCATTAAAAAATGGTCAATGTATCTAGATGTAATAAGTAAAAAAATTGTGTATGGGTTTGTAGAATGCAATGATAGGAGATAATTACATTGAAACCAATTACAGAGATACCATGGTAAAAATGGATAGAATTTATATTAAAGAGATTAATCGTGTTAAAAAATGACATATGGGAAAGAGAGAAAAGTGGGAAATACAACATACATATATACATTAGTTAGGTGCATTAAATGAAATTTGAAAGAAATATTTAATAAATGTACGTGTATTTTGCTATTAGTGGAAACATTTCATTTGTACAATGGTTATGCTTTGCATGATATGCTAATACATTGATTGAATTAAAATATAGGTTGGAGATATGGTAGTAGATAAAAGTGAAGAGGGTACGAATGGTTGGTGAAGGTGAGGGAACAAAAAAGAAGGGGTTGTGGGGCATAAAGGAATTTGAAAATGTAAGTAAATGATGCAATGGAATGGAAAAAGTGGGTGGAAGGAGATGCAAAAGGAAATTTCAAGTAATTAAGAGGCATCATTCATATATGCAAGTGGGCCTATGATAAAGACAACACCAATTATGATTTATGTATGGAGAAAGATGTGGGCGACAGAGTAGCAAGTATTCTCTAGCCATGCACATACTCTCCTTTTCATGCATATGGTAAAGCATCTAAGGAGGGCTCTCAATTATGAGGGTGAGGGATATAGATATGGGAAATCGTACTGGTTGTTGGGACTATTTGTGCTTGGGTCCAAGGGGATCTTGGATTTAGGGTTTGTGCTAATAGCAAGGAAAATTGGTCGTGTGGGTTATTCAAATACTATCATGAGAATTAGTTGGTATGAGACAACTCAGTTAGATGCTCAGGAGGTTGAGTAGACTCCCCAAAGCTTGTTTTACAAAAAGCAGTATTCAACATAGGATCTAGTGTAGTTGGAAGAGAGGCCTTCTGGATAATATGGAGCATCTATAGCAATGGATTGAGTGATGGGGTTTGAGATATATATAGGTGGAGATTCCTGAAGTATCTTACTCTCTAAGAGGGAGTGTTAGTTTTTGTATCTCGGACATGTAATTATACATAGGCTATGTGTCTAGCATGTAGAAGTGGTAAAAAAAGTGACTCTCTAGGCGAGCACTTTATAAAGTGACTTTTATTATTTTTAATGAAGAAAGTGACTTTTATATAGTTTGAGTGACTTAAGTGATTTAATTCATCTCATTGAGAGATTAATTCACGGTCGTTGATCTAGTGAGGACAATATTTAACCTTGATTGTTGAGATATGGAGGTAGTTAAAGAGTCATTAGTGAAATTATAAAAGAGACCTAAAAAGAGTAGAGAGACATGGTGAATGGAGAGATTTTTTGGAGATTTGAAGAGAAAGAAAAGAGGTTGCATCAAAGAGAAGGGGTGATCAATGTCCAAGAAGGGATGGAGAACGAATCCAAGGTCAAGAGTGAATGTATATAAATCAATAAGGAAATTGGTACTGCATTTATTGCACTAGAGGTGGGTTTTATAGCTGAGAAATTGGCACATAATTCAAGGTTTATACTATTGAATTTAATGCTAAGGAGGTATAGTATGGATTTGATGGTGCAAACTGTACAAAGAGCATAAAAAATATTGAGTTGTTGATACAGACCGTGTTAAGGTCATAGAACAAACTACTGGGATGAGGTGCATTGTCGGTTTTAATGCTATAAATTTCACATCTCTCTGTGGGATGATTATTAATAAAATTCTCTCTCATTTGACTGGTTTTCCCTTCGTGGTTTTACAAGGGATTGCCCAAAAAATTACTATGTCAAATCTATGTGATTTATTTATGATTATGTTGTACATTTTCTAGTTTATGACTCAATGCTTTTCTACTCATAAAATACATATTTGAATTCCCATAGAATTTTGTGCATTAATCTATGGTAAATTATTTTATTGGACATAGAAATCAAATTTGGGTTATTGTAAAGATTTAGTGTGTTTACATTCATAAATTGCATACTTGGAATGTGTTAGATTTTTGTGCAAATGAATATGTGTTTATCAATTTATTGGAAGTGTAAATCATTTCTGGGTCTTTGAGTAAATTTCTACATATGGTTCTCAAGAGTTTATCATGTGTCAACCTATTCTCTGGACATCATCATCCCAAATTAAAACATGGTGCAAAGTTCTTATCTGTGAGTGATTTTCTTATGTTGGGAAGGATACAGTTGAAGAATCCCATACTCTTTTATAATTGCTAAAACCCGAGGTTGGAATTATCTAGAAAGGTGTATGTATGATGAGCATGGGTGGGGTGTAAGTTGCAATGGTTGGCCCATTGCATCCAACACTAGTGACCACCTTTCCCTTATTAGCTCCAAATTATACACTAGTGTCTTTTTGTGAGGGAATTTTGAAGCACATAACTACCTAGGATGATTTGGGGCATGATTTACAAAGAACTGGGATGACCATTGAGGAAGTCAAGGAATACATGCATTCTATGCTATCGTTCACTGATGTTAGAAAATTTCCCAATCTGAAAAATTCCTTTATGAGTGAATTTTGTAGCCACAACCAATTCTAGAAGCAATAACTCATAATGAAGTACACCGACACCATTCATGCTCTTGTTACTGAAATATTCATTTCTATGTTGTATCATTTTGGATTTCCTCTACCCCCTGAATTATGGAAGAAAACCTCTGAAAATCCTCCAATGATATCCCATCATTATTCATCTTAGTCTCATGTTCCTCTCCCAAGCACTCTTCATCTAGTGAATAGGTTGAGAGAGAGAGTCCATTACAACCATAGTTTTGGTGGCTTGGGGATGAGCTATAATTGATGATAGGAAGAAATATTATGTATTTGAAAAAAATATTTTATATTCTATATATGTTCGGTACAACCCTTCATGTGGGTTTTGTCTAAAATTTAAAGATGTTGTCCTGATGCTACCCAGATCATTGTCATCGAGATCCTTGCTAGATATTTCTTTGTCTTCAACATTATTTATGATGATTAATAATGTATTTGATGTTCCTATGAAGCATCATTATTCATTCAAGAGGCTTTAAAAAGCAAGACAACATTCCAATCACTAAGGTGGTGTATCATGCATGTTGGTTTGAAAAGCAAGGAAATATTATGCTTCGATTGGCCTAAGTTTTATTGTGTATGACAATAATTAATGGTAATATATTGTTTTCAAATTTTATTAGTATTGTAGATATACATGCTTTCTTTTTTGTATTGTAACTATGTTTTTTTTTGGCTTATTAATGTGGAGCATGGAAAACGAATAGAATGAAAATGAATAGGATGAAAATAATAATTTGCATATGAATATCAACCAAAGTGCAGGAATGTGCTTCATTCATGTGACACTGAAGTTGAGAAAACTGTTATAATTAAAAAAAAGATTAATATTAATTTACATATTGCATGAGCATTGAGGACTCGGTGAGTATATGTAATTTTATTTGACTATTATACTCATTATAATAAACCTATTTAATGCACCAAACAAAAAAATAATTTTTTCATGTGCTTATTTTAAACTAGAGAATACCGAATGTTTAACTCATCTCTGCACACAAATATAAAATAGAAGTTTAAAGTATATAATACTATATTTTTAAGTTAGTTTATTTGTACACAATATTTTAATGGATGTTTTTTCAAAATGTGTAATTTTTATTAAAATAGATAGAAATTTCAGTAGAATGTGTGTATGGTCCGTTTCATCATGAAGACTGGCATTTTCATATCAATGATGTGTCTTCCTCCAGATATTACGATTACATTGTAATATGGTTACTTTTATTCAAATATGATGAATGCTTGTCAAAATGATTACTTAAATTTTATATAATGTTTTCAGTTGCTTCCATACCATGGTGTTCCTTTGCACCTTATGAGGCAATTGTTAATAGAAAAAATGTTGAACTAAATAAAACTAAATTAAAATATTAAAATCCACTCTATGAAACACAAAATATGAAAAATCAAAAGCTATTTTACGCTAACTTGATCCTCACTCAATGTATATATATGTATGTTCTAAATAAAAGACATTCAACATTTTTTTGAAACTATCAACCACCCAAAGAAGGCAATGTTAGCTATATTTTAATGAATTCATAAATGACAACCCATGAGAGAAAGCAAGGAATGTTGACGAATACTAATGCAATATAATAGTAATTTACTTGGAAAACAAAGGAAGAAAAATGAATAACCAAGCAAAGTTGAAGCTTTAATGGATGAAATTAAAGTTTGTCCTAAGATAACATTGAATGTGGAGGAAAAATAGAACATTAAATTGATCATTAACCTGATGCAATAGCCATCATGAACATTATATCTAATAACTAAATTATGATCATGTACATTATTTGTAAAACTTAACCTAATGAACTTGTACATTAATAGTCCTCATATATATATATTGCACAATATATTTACAATTCCAATAGTCCTCTTCTATTTACGTCTGAGTCTGTGTTTCTTCATTGTATGTGAGTCTCTTTAATCATTCCTTTTGTGCTTATATAAATTGATATCAAAGCCTTGAGACAAATGCCTCTTGAGAGATTTTCCATCCTAACTTCCTTTGGGGTTTTCTTCCTACTCAATGTATTTATTCAAGTGGCATAGGTCATGGAACTATGGTGATAAGTTGAAATCCCCCCCCTAATATTTTAAGGGGTTGGGAGATCATAAAATTTTGTTCCAATGTA
Source organism: Pseudotsuga menziesii (assembly GCA_001517045.1). Taxonomy (NCBI): domain Eukaryota; kingdom Viridiplantae; phylum Streptophyta; class Pinopsida; order Pinales; family Pinaceae; genus Pseudotsuga; species Pseudotsuga menziesii. Next base: position 409,652 of record LPNX010297191.1, on the reverse strand, counting down.
AACTACAATTATTTAAAATTTTCCCTCTTTTTAAACAAAATTCTTCCATTTTCATTATAACACATATCAAAATTTTGTTTGTAAAACTTTATCTATTCCCATGTCTCCTAAGTCCCATTACTTCATGTAATAAATGTAGTGAATTGGGAAACTTCCAAGGTTTGAGCCTTGCAAAAATCTTAACAAAACAAATGTAAGATTAGTGATTCTCATTATTTAATACCCTTGTTACTCAACAACAACAACCGAGCTATAATACAGGATTTTTAGGCTAGAATGATGTAGGATATATTAATTACAGTCCAATAAATCATCACTACTTAGTAATAAAACCAACTGCAGTCTCTAAGAAGTTTCCATTGCTCAATAGAACTTTAGGTTGGACACTAAATTACCGCTACTAACTAAATTTGATGGGGTTCTTAATAACATCAAGCTCAATTCTAGATAAGCATCATGGAAGAGTATTTAAAAACCTAGTTGAACCTAATAAAAAACAACAAAAATTTGGTCACTAAAGTTCACATGGGAGACTAGAACCTCAAATGGTGGGAGACTTGCACCTAACATTTGGTAGAAAACAACCAAACCCCAATCAACACTTGAGGATACTTCAAGGGTTTCATCTACAATAGGTGTATATATCTATTAGGGGAAACATGTGCTTTGTAAGATAAGTGGATACATATTCAATGAATCACAAGACAATCCAATCAATAGTTTATTCACATATTCAATACGATAGTTGTCAAGATGATGTTATAGACTTCAAATACAATGTTTGTTTTGAGCTACTTATCGGTTATTATTTCATTAATGGGTGGTGGGGCATGGGGTTGGTGTTTATAAATATTATCTATTAATTCCCCAAGCAATGCCTTCCAACTTACTTCTAAAATAGAGGCTAGTTTCCTAAAACTAATCAGGTTAGTAAAAAAAGTTGATTTGATCATGTTCGCATCACCTTGTGTCTTCCCATATTGGTAATCCCCATAACAATGGACAAAAACTTGAGGTCTCCCACCCATTGTACTATTAAGGATTTGAATATTATACTAGTAAAATAGTATTCTAGGCAATTATTTTAGACAAAAATAAATAAATAAAAAATAAAAAATCCTTAGATATAGATTTCAATTTATTATTAAAACTTGTAAACTTTGGAAAGAATGATTAATATAGGCATATTTTATGTAAGAAATAAGTGAATTTTAAAAATTAAAATGGTTAGTAAGTGAATTAAAAAAAACTATTTGGAAAAAAATCACCCATTAAAAATAGTCATCTCCTAGCAAAACAATGACTATTGAGATAAAACAAAATGAATTGGGTCTCCTAAAACAAAAGTACATTCATGATGGAAAAAAGGTGCAAGTTCTTTAGATGAATCTCACTAAGAATCCTCAAGCCCTTGTTAAAGTAATAAATATCAAGAGGCATAGATGTAGACGATGTGTAAGCTTCCTTGTATCTTTTGGACCAATGGATAGTTTGTGAAAAAATATATACTAATATTATTGTAATAGAATGAGTCTATACTTTACTAAGAAATTTTTTAGAGTTTGAGCGATTAGAAATATTCTTGAACTTTAAAAATTGAATCCACAATTACAGTGCATATAGATCTCATAAACAACTTATACACACATTCTTCAATCCATAAGACACATGTTGTACCCTTGGAAAACCCTCCAAATATGGAGGATGAAAAACCTAGCAAAGAATCTTAGAGTATGATAGATAATCAACATAGAATGATTACAACACAATAGAAAATTACTTGATAAGAGAGCACAAGAGAGTAGAGATTATATAGAACACTGTACTGGTCTTGTTAAGTGCATAACACTTTTATAACAAGCCAAATTCTGTCATACAAAGAATGTAGCGAATGGTTGCATTCTTTTGAGCATTAGTCACACTCTTAACAATGTGAACATTATTTCTCCTTCAACCTTGTGTGCTTTCTAACTTGGTGCCAGTTTGTCACCTCATAATTACCTCCCACACTGAAGATATGCGCCATCCATTAATTCAATGGTGTTCACTGCCTCTAAATGAGTTGTTAACTGATAGGACTGAACTAAACTGAATGGAACTGCATGTAACTAAACTAAACCGAATGTAACTAAACATAACTGGATGTAACTGAACTAAATTGAACTGAACTAAGTGCTTCACCATCAATTTCATCTTCAACAAACACTTTGCATAAAGCAAGTAGATTCCTTAATCAACTGAAACTTGTTTTCCACAAATTAGACTTAACTAATGTCTTTGCAATTTGAGTTCATTGGAGGTCTGACATATGAAATTCGAATATTTACTCTATATCTATGTTCATATCATTTATCATTAATTAATTATGCATGGTCAATGAGTGTTTAATTAATTAATCATCTTTATAATATCAAACTCGGAATAATTGTTTCCCGACCTATGATCACATGCATTACCCCGGTTCATATAGTCATATGCTAAAGTAAATCACTCTAGGGGTAGCTAATCCCTAAAGGATACTTATAGAACCTGCAGACCATGTCTAGCCATACATCACATAGTAGATATTCATGACTTGATACAACATAACTCCTATGGTCTTGATACAAGACCAGTCTTAATACAACATGATACCATCTTCAGTTAAGGAGAACGATCTCACAAGGTACCATCTATGATAATCATTTGACTGGATACGACACAAGTCAAGACTTGATACGACACAAGTCTAGACTTGATACAACACAAGTCTGCAACCTTGATACAACATAAGACTCTTGAACATAATACAACATAAATTCATGATATTAACAGAACATAAGATAATAGTACATGAATCTATCATACCCTCAACATTCTAGCTTGATACAACATAATCTCTTAACTTAATACAACATAAGTTCCGGACTTGATACAACACAAGTATCATGATGAGGTTATTGAACTTAATACAACATAAGTTCCAAAATTCATACAACACAAGTATCATGGAGAATGAATCCTGATGTTGTACATTTAAAACTCTCTCTCGGCAAGGGAGACATTCTCTGCTTTACCAGGAATTTTATGCCATGCCAAACTTGTCTAAGAAGTATGTCAACTTTGTCACTGATAGTGGTTTGTCCACAAATTTTAAATATGCTCATTAGTAGCTATGTACTAGAATTTCATTTTACGTGACCATGACTTTGATGAAGCAAAACTTCATCTCAATGTGTTTTATCAGAACACACATAGGGTTTTTTCTAAAAGCTTGAATTTTAACACCTAATAACTGTAGGCTCAAGTATTTCACCCTAGTAGGTAACTTCCCAAGATACACTACTCATTAACATGTAGTATTATCTATAAAACACATTTTGTTTTTGTAGTACTCTTTGACATACATATTTCTTTTGTAGTACTAGCTGCAATACACTTAGCTTTTGTAGTAATATCCTCAATTTACATCGCTTATCTCAGGACAATCCAGACTATAACTCTTCTTGAGTATCAATAGTCTCTGATACTTTAACCATGTCTTTGCTCATGTGGATTCTCTCCACAAGGTATCACAGCCCCTGGCTTCCTGAGTCTTGTACCATGACTAAATTTTGGAGACTTTATTTGTTGTCTCCTGTGAAGACACATCAATACTCCCTCTTCACGCGGAGGAGTTTTTATGTACTACACCAAGCTTGTCTCAGACAGAGGCTTAGTAAGAATGTTGGAAATGCTTCTCATATGTGGATATGTACCATGTCTCGAATATAACTAACTAGAAACCTCATAAATATTTTACTTCTTTTCAACATGCTCTATCTAGAGAAACACATGTGATCTTTCCTCGATCACTATACCAGTTAGATTTCATATACCTTTGAAACTCTATTTCATTAACCAAGACATATATGAGTCCACATACATTTGTACCAATTAGGTACTACAACACATGCTTCGTACATGTATATGTACAAAATGAAAAGCATATAATAGATCCTGGGACCTGTGACTAACCAAATATATCTCAACTGACTTGATATCCTCCAAATATTAAATAAGAATTATAAAATTTCAAATTTTATCTTCATATGTGTGGCCATGGATTTATATTCCATCATCCTAAAACTCTTCAGGCTCTTTTACAGCACATTTTGCTTAGCTGAGGAAAATATTTGTTTGTTAACTGCCACACCACTAATAATTAGAATCATAACAATATTCTTGAATACAGTTCTCAACTTCCTTATGAATATGAGAATCATGCATGTCTCCTCTTAACATAAGATACATCAACCAATTTTACTGGTTCTTTAGGAGCTAGCAAATATAGCTACTCCCTCTCACCATTAGAATGTGAGAATCTTAATTTGGGTCCCCCATCACAGAGACGTCATGATCACCTATGTATGAATCTCTTCTTGACACATGAATGTAATAAGATAATTTAATTATCTTCAAGATTCTTTACATCGCTCATAATATGATTAGGGATTTTATTTCAAGTTCTTCCTAATACATAGGAACCTCCCGATCTGCTACCAGAAGCTTCTTGCTTCATGTCATCCTACTCTCTTTCAGGATCAACCATTGAAATTATTCATCATTCAATACATGTCATTTTTAATTGTAGGTCAAGGCATATAGTTTTACCCTACAATACAAATTCAATCAAGTTATTAGCAACCTTTCATAATCCATTCATTTCAATAAAATGACAAACAACATACACTAATATGAAAAATATTTTAACCAAGGTTTCAGTATAACCATATCTCATGAATTTTAATCACATGAATACCTCATATTTGTTGTAAGGGATTATGCACCTAATAATCGTAGGTCGGGGGTTACCAACATACTCAAACACTTGCAGACAATTGACTTCTAAAGTGCAGGAAATAGGAGGGTTAGAAGAACTTACTTGTTAAACAAAGTTCGATCCTTGCTATTCCTCTTCCAATCTGCTCCACTTCTAAAGTCTTTAAGGCTCACTCCTCTTTCACCTGTTCAGAGACAATATTCCAGACATAGAGTGGTTCATATATATGTATTAGCAGGTTAGATAAACCAAATATGAAATACTGAAGCATAAACAATTATCAAACCAAGATATATGAGACACATGTGGAAGAAGTAATCTCTTTATTATCAATAATGAGAAAGTTCAGAGTACAACCAAACGTCTGAGACAAGGACTCCTCTGTCACCAAAGGATTCTGAGTTTCACTGCTCCAAAGACTTCTGTGAACAATCCACTAGCATAACTTTGTGACAAAGTGTAAGTATGCACAACCCTCCCCAAGGCCTGTATTTATATGGGTGCAATAAAGCAGTTTTCGAAGGTTGGGGAAGTTGTAGCAGTTAGGGAGATTAAGTAAAATGACTTAACTAAACTCCCATTAGCGCGTGTTTTTATATTTTCATGTTAAGAGGCACATTCACGGGTATGTAGTAGAGCAACCCGCGAATGACTCGCGACTTTGTATAAGCGCAACCCACGAATACATGGATTCGCAACTTGCTGTAAGGGAGACTCGCGAATGATGCACGAGTTGTCTAAAAAGAGAGTCGCGAATACATCCTAACATGGAAAAATGGCAAAGTAACTAGCTAGATTAAGGTAGAATGTATTTCATGACAAGCCAAGCTATAGTGTTAAGGGAAAACCTCTATCCATAAGTGTCCTTTTGTGTGCCGACATGAGGGATATCAGCACTCGGACGGAGAGGTGCCACTCAGGTGTATAATAGATGCCCCCTAATGTGTGAGGTTAGAGGGGAACGATGGCCGAAATACATTATAATCTTTAACTCTGGAGAAAAT
>LPNX010297191.1:328741-403354 GCA_001517045.1 Pseudotsuga menziesii | reverse complement strand
TCGTCCAATTTAGTCTCCTGAGGCCGAAAAAGTATAAAACAAACCACAGAAGAACTCTCTTAACTTTCGAAGAAGAAAAGGTGAACCTTTTTCGTACTTGGTCGGGAAGGTCCGAAAAAGGTTAAATTAACACCTACCCAACGCTCCTTCCAAAATAGCATAAAATAGCTTGAGTTTTACGAGTGTGAAGGAAAGCAAGATCACTCGGAAAGATCCATTTGGTTACGAGAAATGGGGCTTACAACAATAAACTCGTTGCTTTGTTCTTGAGTGTTTAACGAGCATGACAAAGACACAAAGTACACTCGGAATCTTTTTCATATTTGGGTCCAGAGCACAAAAAAGAGAAAACTAAGCTCAAACCGGGTGTTCCTTTTCCGTAATTTTAGTCCCTCAGGTCCGGAAAAGTGATAAACCTATACCTGAGAATACTCTTCTCAATTCCGAAGAAAAGAAAGTGATCCTTTCTCGTATTATTCCGCATGGTCCGAGAAAGAGATAACCTACCACCAATGCGGATGCCCGTTCACATATTCTTAACGAGCTTGAATGGACGAGATAACTCGGCAGTCAAGTCTGTTTTGAAGGAGTCAGACCTGGGCCTAAAGAAACTCCAAAAGGTTGGGGAGTCCTATAAAGAGATAGCTTGTAAAAAGAGATTCATAAGAAGCTCTATTTGGCGTGTAAAATAGCTATAAGGAAACCCTTGGGCCTGAAACAGTGACAGAATGAGTACCAAAGGATGGCAATGGCATATAAGGATGATACTCATGAAAAGGGATCCTAGCCACGGAAGAACAATGGTAGAGACAAGGGACTAATGGTTTAAAAAGACCATAGTCCGTGGCAAAATGTTGATTACTAAGGTTAATGTGGAGTGATAAGATGCCAACATGTGTTGGAAAGAGCAAAAACCACCCTATAGAAGCATCAACACTTTGTAAAAGTTGGTAAACCTGTTCCAAGGCATAAGGAGGGTGAAATTAGTCAATTGACATTTCAAACTATATAAAAAGACCCACTTTACGAAATATTATTTCTATAAATAGTTTGAAAATCAAAACATTTCATACCATTTGCACTTTTTGAACCAAAAAGGAAAGTTTACCCTCTATCTTTGATCGATCGCTGTGGACAATTGGACTGTCAGAATCAGAAACCGTCAGCTTCAGGTAAATCTACACCCTAAGCTCTTTAATTTGATCCAAACAAATTTTCAAATTAATGGTTAATTCAGTATTTTTCATCAACCTAAATTATGGCAAAATGCATTCGTGGGTTGCAAGGCATAAAAGTCGCGAATGCGCGTTTCATTCGCGGGTTGTTGAAAAGGAGAGCCGCGAATGACTAGCGACTTGTCCCAATGGACAGTCGCGAATGCTGCGCAATAGGGAAAAGCTTTAAAAATATGCAAAATTTTTAAAATTTTATGATGGAATACTGAATCGAAATATGTGTTTTTGTCAAGAAAAATATGGTGCTGGAGTGGAGAGAGAGGGAACATGAAATGATGGATCAAGCGGCTCTCCAAAGCCCACCTACTATCCAATCATTGAGGACTAGTGGGCTGCTCAAGTTCTTTTGTACATCGCCTATGCGGGCCAATGTCCGCATATTAGAGTTCTTAGTCCATTACTGGGACCATGACCTGGGGATGTTCAATATTCAAGGTGAGACTTTGGAGCTTACCGTACAAGATATCTACTTCATAACCGGGTTGTCACAACGGGGAGCACTGGTGAACCTGGAAGGCACTAGAAGGGGTGGAGACCCCTTGAGTGTCCAGAACTATGTCGATGTATTCTGCAGACCGGGTACTCAAAAGAAAGGCAACAGCATTCTCATTGCAGATATTCAGGATCTTACACTTCAGGTATTGGCCAGTACTATTGTGAGACTTTCAGGGTCAACAGGGTTACATATGGCCACCAAGACTTAGATGAGAGTGGCGGTGGACTCCTTTAGAGGTGCTCTCTTTGATTGGTGTATGGGAATTGCCCCCATTATGAAGAGACAATTGTCCGACTGTAAGAGGGGAAGATGCAAGAACTTCGACTATGCGAGTATATTGGTAGCGTTCTTCTTTGAGAGAGTGCCAGCTATGAGCCCTGCTATACCATTACAGGTCCGTCATCCATGTCAGCCGAGGCTAAGCCGATGGGGAGATATCTTCCTCCGTCAAGGAGGAGGAGACGTAGTACATAGCATGTATGATGATGACTTCTATACATGGTGGGAACGGCAGGTGCCGGTGTTGGAGCAGTTTCCATATGCCGGGTTAGATTTCCGAGGTGTTCCCAACCTTGTCCTCCCTCCAGTAGGAGCATGGGAGAGATGGGTAAGTAATTTTTTATTTTTTATCATTATCAAATTTTTATGAATTTTCAAATGATAGCATATATACATATGTACAAGTCTAAGCCCTATTTATGTGTCAAAATGCAGATATTGGACCAGTCCGCCCTGAAGGGAACCCACGTACCTTCGTACGTCCTGTTGCAGGGGGAGACCTAGGATTGATCAGGGTACTCGAGATGAAGCTAGGCAGGATGACCGAGCGAGTACCTACGATACGGATAGAGCATCTCCCTGTATCTATGCAGGAGTTTGTAGTTGGGGTTCCACCGGCCTGGCTACGTCTTTTCAGACGAGTAGCTGGAGCAATACTTATATACAGAGATGCGGTGGAGGCTGCTGAAGCCGAGGAGGCTAAGGAAGCCAAGGGGCACAGAGATCATGGGGACCAAGGAGGTCCCAGTGGCCATGGCGGGAAGGCTTAGTTCTAGGGCATTTTGATGGATGGTGATCCACATTTTTGTATATTTGTACATGACGGGATCTACGGATCAGACTCGACCTATCTATGACAGATATTTACATATATATATATATATATATATATATATATTTGTGTTTGGTTGTCAGCTTATTTACAAATGTTTCTTATATGTTTGCTGTATATTTTATAAAATGTGTGTGAGATGCCAGTCCAAAATATAATTAGCATATGCATCAGTTAATGAATTTTGGTTTCGTGGAATGTGATTGAAAGTAATAACTTCAAAATGTCTTTCCAATAAATGAATTTGCATGAACTGACGTAACAATGTAGGATTACACACCTGATAAGCTCGATTGAGCTGGGAAACAACCAACTGAGAATCCAAACGGACTTCAAGCTGGGTGATGCCTCGTGACAAAGCATCCCATAGGAGCTCAATTACAGCCCTATACTTAGCAACATTATTAGAAGCAGGACCTAGACAAGTGCCTCCCGTGGCAACAAGCTGTCCTGAGGGGGAATAGATAACCCATGCTGCCAAAGCTAGGTTACAAGTGTGATGGCTGGCGCCATCAATGAAACCTACATACATCTCAGAAGACATCTGCAACAACCAACAGATAGTATAAAAAATGAAACTGACAACCTAATGTACATAAAAATACATACACTAATATACAAGAAAAAGTGTTAAGCCTAAGCGTAGTACTTCTTCAGGTAGAGCCAATTTCTAGGCTCAGGCAGCTTATTTCCATCATAATCCACTAATTCATATGCGCCTTTACTCAAAACTTTAGACACAACATAGGGTCCTAACCACATGGCCTTGAATTTTCCTGCCCCCAGTGGCTCTTTATCTTGGTCCCAGAGCAAGACAAGTTCCCCTTTAGAGAAAACCCTAGGTTTGACCGTTTTATCGTATTGAGATTTAACCCTATTCTTATGAGCCTGATTTGCAGTCAACGCATCTCTACGTTGCTCATCAAGGTGTTCTAAATGGATCAACCGTTCCTCAAGCTCAGTCGTATCAGGTAGCACATGAATAGCTATTTGTAAGGATGGGATTTTGCATTCAATCGGCGTAATAGCTTCCACCCCGTGAACGAGTTGGAAGGGGGAAAAACCCATAGCAGTCTTTACATTGGTTCGATAAGCCCAAAGAGCAGGATATAACATGATGTGCCAATTCGAGTGGGCTGCATCAATAGTACGTTTAAGGATAGTTTTTAAAGTCTTGTTTACAGCCTCAACCTGACCATTTGCTTGCGGATAATATGGAGAAGAATGTTCTTGTCGGAATCCGAGCATGGTGGTCAGTTCTGTCATCATGTTATTTTGAAAATGATTGCCATGGTCAGTGACAATCACTTTGGGAATACCAAACCTAGCAATAATCTGATTAAACACGAAGAAAGTTGTTGTTTCCCCATTGTATTTGAAAGTAGGCATTGCCTCTGCCCATTTTGTGAAATAGTCAACAGCGACAATGATGTATTTATGCCCCCCAGCCAAGACTGGGTTGCATGTCATATAATCGATCCCCCATTTCATGAAGGGGCCTACCGAGACAACGAGAAACAAGGGAACAGGATGTGACAGCATTTTTCTAGTGTAAAGCTGACACGGATGATAGCGTTTCACTGCTTCCACAAAATATTTAAAGATGGTGGGCCAGAAATACCCATCACATAATATCTTCTGGGTCGTTGCTAACCCAGATAAATGACCCCCACACGCTCCGCTATGGGAATAATTTAGGACAATCTCCGCTTCCTCATGAGTAAGGCAATGACGCAAGACGGAATCTACCCCTTGTTGATATAATGTATCTCCTATAATGAGGTAGTTTTTAGCATGAAGGCGTAACTTGCGTCGGTTTTCCCTAGAGTAAGCAGCAGGATACTTCAAAGTCTGGAGATATATAAGAATATCTCCGTACCAAGGATCAGAGGTGGATATGAGGAAGATGTGCTCATCTGGCAATGAGTCATCCTCAATCACTACATCTTCTTCTGTAGGGAATTCTGCTATAAGCTCGGCAAAAACTAAGGACTTTTTGGATTTAGCAGATTGGAAAACCAAGTCAAACTCTTGGAGAATGACTATCCACTTATTGAATTTCCCCCCAACAATGCGTCAGGATAAAACATATTGGAAAGGGTTTACATCTGCCACTACAGTAGTGGTCCTCAGTAAGATGTAGTGCCGTAACCTCTGTACAGCATAAACAGTTGCTAAGGCTAACTTCTCGACGTGGGAGTACTTAAGCTCAGGTCCAACCAGAGCACAGCTAAGATAATAAACAACATGCTCAACGAGCTTGTCATCCTCCTGAACTAGCACTACCCCAATGGTAGACTCCGACGCGGTCAGATATAATATAAAATCCCTAGAATAATCTGGTGGGCATAATAAAGGAGCCGACAACAAGGCTTTCTTCAATGCCTCGAATGCGAGTTGTGCAGTTTCATCCCATACAAATGGGGTGTCCTGTTTAAGCAGGCGCATGAAACCTTTAGTGATCTTGGCATAATTAATGATAAAACGTCGAAGGAAGTTAGACTTTCCTTGTAGACTCTGAAGTTGCCTAAGAGAACGAGGAGGAGGAAGATTTACAATGGCCTCAACTTTTAAAGGATCCACCTGAATGCCCCTACTAGAGACAATGAATCCAAGCAATCTTCCTGAATCGACGCAAAAAACACACTTGTGGGGATTCAAGCGAATTTTATAGTATCTACATCTTTCAAAAATCAACCGTAAATGATCTGGATGCTGGATCCTCTTGCGAGAATGAGCGGGTAGATCATCAAGGTAAGGCTTGACAATGGCTTTTATATCGTGAAAAGCAAAGTTCATGGCTCATTGAAAGGTTGCCCCTGCATTTATGCTGGTCTTCCGGTTTGATTTGGATTTGATTGTAGCCGGAGAAACCATCCATAAACGAGAATACCTCACTACCCACACATGCATCTATGATCTGATCAATAAGTGGTGTGGGGTAGTTGTCCTTAGGACATGCTTTGTTAAGGTCTCGAAAGTCCGTACAAACTCGAATAGTCCCTTGCATTTTATCAACAGGAACTGGGTTGGACACCCATTCAGTCAAAGCTACGGGATATATAAAACCTACTTTCAACAGCTTTTCAACCTCTGCCTTCACAGCCGCCGCTTTACGCGGGTTCACGGGGCGTAATTTTTGCTGAACTGGCTTGGCATCAGGATAGGTTGGGATCTCATGTTGAACAATAGATGGATCAATGCCTGGCATCTCCTCATATGACCAGGAAAAGATATCGTGGAATTCCTTGAAAAGGGCAGTATAAATGGCAATCTCCTCCGGAGAGAAGTTTGCACCTATATAGATATTTTCCACGACAACTGGTTTTACAGAGATGTTGATCGGTATAGTGGCGTAAATGTTTGCCATATTCCCCTCGGAAAACACTCCTTCCCTAGGTAAAGGGTTGACAGGTGTATCAACATCATCCAACAGTCTCATATGAAACTCTTGGTTTTCTATCTTGCTTAGCTCTGGAAGAAAATAAGATCGGTGATGAAGATCCTCACATATCTTATCACGTGCACACATAACTTCCAGAATAGCTTCATCAGAAGGTAAAACAGTGTCTAAGCAATCTATGGAATGTAAAGATTTTTCCGCCCATGCGGGCATGTAGACTTCTTCCAGATCATCCGAGACTGTAAGAGGATCTGGAATGGGATCAACAATGGTTTGGGTAATAGCTTGATATGCCACTTCCACTACAGATAAGGGCACTTCCAGTTCCTAAGGGGTTGGGAGAACCCAAGGATCAGTCCTATCGACCACCGAATCAATGGAATTCCCTACAGTAGTAGAACCGATATAAAGGACTGGAGCTAGAATATCGAATGTGCCCATCAATGATGCGTACATTCCAACCCCCAAGCTCTATGCAGCAGGTTTGGCCTGATCAACCAATGGCATAGTGGAATCTTTAGACTCTAAGCGGCCTTTTCGGGTAAAATCAAGTTGGTCAACAGTGACCACCTTGCCCTCATGTGGAAAAACCACGACACGAAAGACAGCTGATGCAACAGCAGACATTGCATAAGTCCAATTCCTACCAAGAAGCAAATTATAGTCCAATGGAGCATCAATCACTTCAACTTCAACAAACACTGCTTTGCCAGCCAACTTAATCTCAAAAGGCGGTAGGATACCATGTGGACGGAAAGACCTTCCATCAAAAGCAGTAAGTAAAGTGGTTGATGGGACCAGCTCTGGGGATCCAAGAGCTTTCCAACAGGCCAGGGACATAACACATGTAGAGGCTCCCTCATCAACAACTGCTCGTCCAATGGTCTTACCACCATGGACAACATCTATCGATAGAGCTACATGGTAAGGGAGGCGAATTTTAACATCAGATAGATGAAATTTCGTTGTGAGACTCGAAGAGTCCATGCTACCTAAAGCTGCTAAGAGGGCATCCCGCTGAGCGGGACAGCTTTGTAGCACCTCCAAAGCTGACATTGCACACGGAGTCTAAGCCAAGTCTTCAACTACAAAGTAGTTAGAAGCGGCTCTGGCATTTGGGTTATGCAAAGTCTTCTTAAAGACACCTTTGGGTATCTTTGGCATTATTTCTGCAGGTTTCTCTATAGTGAGAGGGTTGGAAGGTTCAACTACAGCTTTACCCTTCTCATCGGTCTCTTTCTCATAGTTTTTGTTCCTGGTTTGTAACAAAGTTGAGGATCTAACCATGTTGATATAATTGGGGTCAGGGGCAGCTTGAGTGCCCCTTGCTATGGTAGAAGCTGAAGCAGAATTCTGCCCTTGGGGAAACGGATCCTTCAGGACAGCCGGTGGTTGAGCTTGGAGCAGCTTCTGAGCTTGTTCCATGAGGGGACAAAGATGAGTAAGGTGGTCCCCTTGGCACAATTTACAAGGGAACTTGACCTTCTTCTTTTCCTTTTTGCACCCATCAGCATTGTTTGCGGGCTTTGGCTTGTTTTGATTTTGGTTTCCCTCTCCCTTTTTTCCTTTCTTCTTCTTCCCGCCAGGCTGTTGATTTCCCTTCGAAGAGGTTTTTGCAAAAACATTTGCATTTTGGGGAGAGGGGGCAGCCTTTGCTGCCTCCGCCGTAGACTGTTTGACAGACAATTGGTGAAGTTGTTTTGTCAAAGACTCTACAGTGGGAGAGTTTACGGACCCAACCACACCATCGGCATGGGGTCCAGGCTTTGGTTTCTCAGCCTCATGTGAAGGCCTTGGTGCCTCAGGGATAATTTTATATAGAATACCAGACTGTGAATAAATCAAGTCCAACTGCTGGGCCTTGATTATGGCTTCTTATTCACTAGTCACTCCCGATGTGGAAACATCCTTAGATATATATGGCAACAATGATTTAAGGAACCACTCTAATAGAAACTCAGGAGGGATGGTAGCTTTGATAAGACTCTTTCACCTCCTCCACTCTTGGATATGATCCGAGATGTGGGTTGCCTTGTTTTGTCTGAAAGTAGACAACAAATCCGTTCTAAAATCGTAATGGACCGGAAGCTGAAAGTGACTGAGGAAAGCACTAGCTAAGTCCCAGATTCTACTAAAAGCAGCAGAAGGAAGCTCTATGTACCATTTTTCCGCAGTGCCAGTCAAGGTCCTCTGGAACAGCCTCAATCTCACTAAATCTTCATTCAATGAGTTGGAAGAAAACCATAAATGGAAGGTGGTGGCATGAGCCCCAGGATCTTCACCAGCCTTACCTTCGAACTTAGGGATGTCTGAGGGCAGTTTGGTGGGAACAGGTGGCCACAAAGGGTCATGCCTTATCGGGTCATTCATCAATTTTGATAAGTCTGGCAAGTTCAAAGTTGCCAGAAAAGGAATTTTGGGCCTAACCGGTGCACTAGATGTGCCAGCTTGGGGATTAGAGGGTCCAGCCCCCGAATGCCCATAGTTAAAGGTGGGGTTGCCCCCTGACACCGATTGTGAAGTGGGAAGGTTTCTTTGAAAGGCATTCCATCCGTAGGCCACAGGATTTTGGGTGGGAGGTGCAGTGTACATGGTTCGGGCCATCCCCATAGAAGCTGGGGTCTGAAAGACTGGAGCAGGTATCCCTCCGCTAAACAAAGAAAATGGAGAGTTCGTGTATGGGACCGAAATAGGGGTTTGGAAGCTCTTCCCATAAGAGGTGTTGCCCCCAAACTGCACTCCTACATATGAAGGAGATGGACCTACGTATGGACTGGATGGGGGAATGTGCCCCCCATTCCAAGGAAATCCTTGGACATAAGCCGAGGATCCTACCGGACCACTCTAAGTAGTGTAAGGGAAGGAAGAAGGAATGGTAGGTATACTGGGGATCCCAGCAACCGTGTTACAGAAATACCTCCTATGTTGGAGTGAACCGGTGGTTGAACCACCCGGCTCGCTGGAGTCAAAGGTGTAGAAGGCAAACTAGATCTAGGGGCACTAATCGGGGGAGGTAGTACCCCTTCAATCGGAAGGGTTGAGGTAAACACAAAAGAACTCTCTTTCGTAGAAGACATGACTCTACTCAAAGGGACACCTACCACTGGTGAACTAAAAGGTCTAACTTAGACAATCACAGGATCGTTAAGATCAGTCAAGGGGGTGTTAAAATTTCTTGCAAACTTGTCAGTCTGCAATTCTTCTATCTCGACTGTGTCAAAATCAAAACGGTTAGCTATCAATTCCAGTTCACCAAGAACCTCACTTACTCCTACTGGTTCAAAAGAACCGTCTGTGTCTAATCTTCGTCTTTGGGGTAAAGGTGGAGGCTCCAATGCAGTGAGAGGAGGAAGGTTTCTCAACCTTCTTGACCTTCTAACAAGTTGGTCCTCCAGAATTAAAAATTTGACTAATTACAACCTAAGGTCAACTAAACACAAGCAAATCCACAGAGCATACACTAAAAATATCCTAGAGTCTCAAGCAATCAAACCAGGGTATAAAGATATGCTTTCCCGAAGAAAGCTGATGAACGATTACTTGGCGTCCTTGAGGGGTTCTCAGGCACAAGCGGAGGAATCACCCACCACCCTCCCGCACTTTCCACAAGGGTTACCTTCCAAGCCGGTTCAAGGTGAACCAGAAATAACCTTCCGGTTTACCTAGGTATGAACCCTAAAAGACAAGAGACTAAAGGCTACCTTGACAATACCAGCTGTCTGGGGGGACAGTCGTCAGCCAAACTCGTACGCATGGGCAGGGTAGCTGAGCCCGAAACTCTGTCTAGGACAGAATCCCCAAATGTATAAAAGTCCTGGGTTACGTTTTGGCAAGGATTCGGAGGGTTATCTCCTCTGTCCAAGCCTCCACGCGACCTAGTGCTTAACTCCCATTTGAGAGGAGCTTCCCATATACAGTGATAGAATCAAGGATTTACCTAAAGAACGGTCCACTATGTCTGAGTTTATAACTTGTGGGAAGTTTACACTCCCTAGCCCACAAGTCTAGCCTAAGCTAGTAGGTGAAAGGCCCCTAGAAATAAAACTTACTAGTAAATTTTAATTTATGCGTTTATTTTAAAAGTTGTTTCTTACTCAAGAGGAAATGGAAGTGATATAATGTATGGTGTTTTGACTCAGCAAGAAATAAATGAAAGTAAAGTGCATTCAAAGCAAACTACTACTATAAAACAAACTTCTTTTCATTTTTTCAAATATGTATTGATGAACTAAAGCACTGATAAGAGAAACTAAGCCTATGTTTTTTGTAATTTTCTGAGATTATATTTTTAAAATGAAGCAAACACTACTTATGCAAAAATCACAATGCGAAAGACTAACTATGTTTTCTTTTTCACTTTAAAAATTGCTCAAAAATCTACTATGCATCTACAATGCACTATGCTTGAGTAAACTTGAAACTTATGAACTGTATACAAACTACAAACTGAAACAAACATGCTAATAGAACCAACAGACCAGCAAGAGAAGCAGGCTAGGAACCCTAGCTTGGGTGCAAACAATGACACAAAACCACTGCAGACTTAAAAAGGCAAGTGCAAACCAGCAACTGTCAGAAAACAGACTGGACAAACAGAGCCCAAGACCCCGATCACTGATCTGGACTAAGACACTTTAACCAAGAACCCAAACAGGCCAAATGCTTCAGGATGCAAACAGTAAATAAACCAAGTAAAAATGACTCAATGGCTTTCAAAAAGCACTAAGATGTGATCACCTGAGGCAATCAAACAAACTCTACAGCATTCTTAAAGAAAGTCTTCTCAGAAAACAAGGACTATAGCAAGAAAAGACACAAGCAAACTATTCTTTAAAAATCCCAACTTTCAAGAGTACTCGCGACTGTCTAGCAGTGCAACTCGTGAATGCTTGCGACTGTGCAGTATAACAACCCGTGAATGCAACTTTATACTCGCGACTGTTCAGTAGAACAACCCGTGAATGGGTATAAATTTTTTCTCAAAAGCAAAGAAAAAACCCAAAGACTTTCAAACGCTGAAGTAAGAAAGAGCCAGGATAAAAAACCACAAACAGACTCACAAGCAAAACTGGTCAGGATAACAGAAATGACCTACAACAGTCTAGGCTTCCCCAGCGGAGTCGCCAGTTCTATTGTAAGGGATTATGCACCTAATAATCGTAGGTTGTGGGTTACCAACATACTCAAACACTTGCAGACAATTGACTTCTAAAGTGCAGAATAGGAAATAGGAGGGTTAGAAGAACTTACTTGTTAAACGAAGTTCGATCCTTGCTATTCCTCTTCCAATCTGCTCCACTTCCAAAGTCTTCAAGGCTCACTCCTCTTTCACCTGTTCAAAGACAATCTCCCAGACATAGAGTGGTTCATATATATATATATATATTAGCAGGTTATATAAATCAAATATGAAATACTGAAGCATAAACAATTATCAAACCAAGATATATGAGACACATGTGGAAGAAGTAATCTCTTTATTATCAATAATGAGAAAGTTCAGAGTACAACCAAACGTCTGAGACAAGGACTCCTCTGTCACCAAAGGATTCTGAGTTTCACTGCTCCAAATACTTATGTGAACAATCCACCAGCATAACTTTGCTCCAAAGTGTAAGTATGCACAACCCTCCCCAAGGCCTGTATTTATATGGGTGCAATAAGGTAGTTCTCGAAGGTTGGGGAAGTTGTAGCAGTTAGGGAGATTAAGTAAAATGACTTAACTAAATTCCCATTAGCGCGTGTTTTTATATTTTCATGTTAAGAGGCACATTCGCGGGTATGTAGTAGAGCAACCCGCGAATGACTTGCGACTCTGTATAAGCGCAACCCGCTAATACATAGATTTGCGACTTGCTGTAAGGGAGACTCGGGAATGATGCGCGAGTTGTCTAAAAAGAGAGTCGCGAAAACATCCTAACATGGCAAAATGGCAAAGTAACTATCTGGATGAAGGTATAATGTATTTCATGACAAGCCAAGCTATAGTGTTAAGGGAAAACCTCTATCCATAAGTGTCCTTTTGTGTGCCGACATGAGCGATATCAGCACTCGGACGGAGAGGTGCCACTCAGGTGTATAACAATATTTGCAGTGGTTCATATAGTTATGTACACATTAAATCAATGTTTTGACATAACCCCATTCATATTTCATGTAATGTTTTGCAGTTCTACATCAGTCTTATATTTAGATCTCATGAATATTTATGCAAACCCTTATTATTCTTAACATGATTTTTCTTGTTTACCAATAAAATAGAAATATTGTAACATATGCTTTTAATTATTTTTATATATTACATCATTCCTAATCACAGGAATACAAATTGTAATAAAACAAAATATGATTTTATAAAAGCATATGATAATCAAATAATCATGTAGCCCAACATTCATGAATCATCATGCAACTCTATATTCATATCTTTATGTACAATCATAACATTGTTATCTCATGAATTAATCATGCAGCTCTATATCCATATCTTATGAAACAATTATGCAAATCTATGTTCATATCTTATGAAACAATCATGCATGTTTTATATTCATATCTTATGAAACAATCATGCATCTCTATGCTCATATCTTATGAAACAAGCATGCACATATCTTATGAAACAATTATGCATGATTTAATATTCATATCTTATGAAACAATATTGCAGCATTATATTTATATCTCATGAATTTTGTTTATTTGTAAATAAAGGAAAGACAATCAACATATATACTCACAATTCCTAATCTCAGGAATATGAATCTCTATATGACTATAGTGAAAACATTCTAAAGCATATAGATCTAAATAACATATAATAAAAATTCAAGTACTTATCTTTTATTGTTTTGAATGATCCATCTTGATATCTACTTCCTTGTGGAGATTACTAAAGTCTCTCGATCTTGATCTCTTTACAAATTTCATTGGATGCAAGAGGTAGTGAATCTCTGCATGGAGAAACTGGATCCCATGCAACCTGGAGAGAATGCTCTTCTTCAAGGAAAAATTATTCCAATGATCATCCTCTTCATAGGATGAGATCTCAACTCTATGAGGCTCTCATTATATACAAGATCCATTAAATAATGATAATATCCAAACCATAGATGTTGGGTTTGTTCCATCAATTCGTCCACTTTGGGAAAACGACCATAACACGAATTTTGAGAATTTCATCTTCAAATATCTGGTTGTATCACTCAAAAAGTTATGAATTTTTGGAATCTTCTTGTGATTAAGCTAAATCTATTCATTTGGGAAGTGGGTTTTCAACCGTTGTATTTGATTCCTCATGGATTGATCAAAACGTCTCCATGAAATGTGTCTCCTAAAAAGTGATGGAAATGGTGCATATTGACTTGCTCTTGAATTCTCCATGCATTGGATAAAGACCCCTCACTCACCGAGGTCACATAGGCATATAGGTCGTGCTCCCTAAGAATGCTTAACACCCTTGCCTTCCATGTGTTGAAGTTGGAAGTACCTTCAAGTTGGTCTTCCAGTTGGACGGAGATCGATGCCATGGCTCCAAGATTTTTCTCAACTCCTCAAGATCATGTAGGCTTTAGTTTGTGTGGAGAAAACTTAGCTCTTGCACAACCTTTCTCTGATACAATTTTAGTGTTTGAGCAATAAATAAATATTGTTAAACTTTGAAACTTTAATCTACAATTACAGTGTATATAGATCTCATAAACAATTCATAGACACAATCTTCAATCCATAAGACACATGATGTACCCTAGGAAACCCCTCCAAATATGGAAGATGAAAAACCCAAAAAACAATCTTAGAGTATGATAGATAATCGACAGAGAATGATTACAACACAATAGCACATTTCTTGATAAGAGAGCATAAGAGAGTAGAGATCATATGGAACATTGTACTGGTCTCTCCAAGTGCATAACACTTTAATAACAAGCCAAATTCAGTCATACAAAGAAGGTAGCGAATGGTTGCATGTTTTTGTGCACTGGTCACACTGTTAACACTGTGAACATTGTTTCTCCTTCAACCTTGCACCCTTTCTAACTTGGTGCCAAGTTGTCACCTCATAATTACCTCCCGCACTAAAGATATGTTCCCTCCATTAATTCATTGGTGTTAACTACCTCTAACTGAGTTGTTAGCTAATTGAACTGAACTAAACTGAATGGAATTGCATGTAACTGAATGTAACTGAATTGAACTGAATGTAACCGAACATAATTGAATGTAAGTAAACATAACTGAATGTATCTTAATGTAACTGAACTTAATTGAATGTAATTGAACTAATTTGAACAGAACTAAGTGCATCACCATTAGTGTCATCTTCAACAAACACTTTGCATAAATCAAGGAGTAGATTCCTTAATTAACTAAAACTTTTTTCCACAACTTAGACTTAACTGATGTATCTGCAATTCGAGTTCACTGGAGGTCTGACAAAGGCAATTCGAATCTTTAATATAGATTTTTTCTCATCTCATTTATCATTAATTAATTATGCATGGTCCATGAGTGTTTAATTAATTAATCATCTTTATTGTATCATGCTCAGAAGAATTGTTTCCCAGCCTATGATCATATGTATTACCATGGGTCACATAGTCATATGCTAAAGTAAATTACTTTAGGGGTATCCAATCCCTAAAGGATACTTATAGCACCTAGAGACCATGACTAACCATACATCACATAGTAGATACTCATAAATTGATACAACACAAGTCCTATGGTCTTGCTACAACATAAGACCATCTCTAGTTAAGGAGAACCATCTCATAGGGTATCATCTATGAGAATCATTTGGATTGATACGACACAAGTCCAAACTTGATACAACACAAGTTTGCAATCTTGATACAACACGAGACTCTTGAAATTAATATAACATAAGTTCATGATCTTCATACACCATAAGATCATAGTACATGCATTTCTCATACCCTCAACATTCTAGCTTGATACAGCACAAGCTCTTAACTTAATACAACAAAAGTTGATGAACTTAATACAACATAAGTTCCAAACTTTATACAACACAAGTCTCATGAAGGGGTTGTTGAACTTAATACAACATAAGTTCCAGGATTTATACAACACAAGTCACATGGAGAATGACTCCTAATGTTATGCATTTGACACAAGTACCTTTCCTAAGTGTTTAAATAGGAAAATAAACACAACATTAATGAAATAAAAGCATCAAACCCCATATTTTACCCTCGAGAAAATCATACTAGAAAATAGTCAAACCAAATGAAAGGATTATGTATTTCTTTTTTTATATAATAGATATTTTAGCCCAAAATATAAAAAAATTGTGAAAATGAACACTTTGTTTCTATAGTCTCTTACATATTGCCTTTATTTCTTTTCTCTACTATTTCTCTCTTACTCCTCTTGTTGGTTGCTTTTATATGAAAGTACATCAACGCGACAATAAGAGCGGAGGCTTTATTTTGTTTTGGATATGGTCTTATTACCCATCCTTGGTTGTTGAGGTTGAATTTTTTATTTTCCTGATGGTTTTAGAAGTTATCGATAATTCCATACATGATTAGCTCTGCATGGATGAATCATGGGGACTAACGTCACTTTCGCCAGTATTTACAAGAAAAAAGATGATAACCTTATTGCAACCATTACTTTTTCATATAAGTTTTATTTGGGTTACTCTTTTTTCTTGATAGATAACTCTCACCAACTATTACATGAGGTCAAAACTTCTATGCAAATTTTACCCCATATTTACCCCCCAAGATGCCTTTTTAATGCCTCAAATTTAAAAAATTTAGTTTTGTATGTTGATGCAACATTTTGGTATTTGACCCAGACTAACCCTTGCAAGTCCCAAATTATGATTTCCCCATTCTATAACATCAACAACACAATGCCATAGTTATTTTGATTCATTTTAGACCAACAAAGGTCATTGGTCACAAGTCTATAACATTACATTTAGTGTTAATGCCCACAAATTGATAAGTGATTATTAATAAGTTGCGATCACTCAAAACTACCATATCAATGAAATTAGCTTCCTTCATCATGGAAATGAAAACCAGAGAATATGATACCCTATAAGTTGGTTGTATACTTAAATATGGAAACAACACCTCATCATACACCATAAATTACGCTTGGATGTCTCAATGGATTGTACTACTCTCATCACTTGAAAATATTGCATCACCTTTACCATTGGAACCTTCGATATCATAGTGGAGTGTGATGCCACTACTTTGGACAACTTGGCTAAGATGGATTCCTTGAATTCGATGGCATTTGCAGAATCATTAAAAAGAGAATGCTAAATCACATACCAACCACAAATGTGCAAGTGCAGGGAAGAAAAATGTTTTTAATATGATAGTTGCATATATATCATGGCACAATTGTGGCTTGGATAGACATCCTACCAATATCTCATATGCTTCATTATAATAACCCAAAATGCACGTCTCAAGAGAGAATCTCTGCCTCATCCTTTATTGAGTACACTTATCTGATTGGTAGTCAATACTATTGATTTTCTCTTTCTTCTAGAGCCACAAGGGAAATGACACTATGTTGTTTTAAATTAACTACTTATTTGGACTTTCTTCTATTCATTTCTAAGCCCTCTCTATGGTGTATAAAATGGTGATTGGTGTTGTGAATCAATTTTGTACAATTCTTTTGTCACACTTAAAATTGTATTTCTTAGCAATAAGATTCATTATTTCCTCGTGGGATAGTTATCATATTTTTTGTTTCTTTCTTTATTTTTAACAAAAACAAGAAATAGTATTTTTGTATTATAAAAGTAAATATTTGCATACAAGCCATCGGTCCTCCTCATAAAATTTCATAAGAGGAGCAAGATATAACAGGTCTAAGACAAAATTCCCTTCATTCAGTTGTTGTTAGTATACAAAATTATGAAACCAACCAATCCCTATAATGTTACCTTTAATAAAGTTAACCCTAACAAACTAGAAACATAAGTAGAGGGAAAAAAACATAACCAAAAACTGGATAAAATTCTAAGAGCATCATTCCTAGGCCTATTCACCACCTTCACCCACTTGCATAGAGAAAATGTATTCCATTGGAGATGTCTCTTCTGGTTGATGCACAGGGTCCTTGTTTTCACCTCCCAATTCTTCCATATTTGCTTGCATTTCATTGAGAATTTCCTTTAGATGAAGAATACAAGATTCATTCCTATCATTACGATTCATGCATTGATCCCGGTACCTACTAGTCTTTTCCATGATGGACCTGTAAATATCCTTATGTTTGGAGGATTGAACTTGTTGCATATCCTGAAACCCACGTCAAATTTATTCCACCTCACCAACTTGAACCCAATAATTCACTTATGTATTGTCCATTCGAGTGTACATACATGTTATATCTGCTGCAGTCTTTTTATTTTCATCCTGAATTGCTTTTAAGGCCTCATAAACACATCTCAACATATTTCTAAAATCCATCATGAAGTTATTCAAGGACAAATCTCTCCCATCATTGCCAGCATAGAATTATCCTAGAATCCATATCTGCTAGCTAGTTTATGCTCTCCTACTGTCTTTCCGGAATATCAACATGACAGGAGATGTGTATATGATGGAGAATAGGTTTAATATATTTATCTTTAACAACCTTGAAATTGTGCCATAGATTTTCCATAATCCAAAAATTTCTCTTCATGTGAGAGACAATTCTAGGAATGCTACAAGGATGGGCAAGATAAGACGGACTAGGAAAAAATCAATAAAGGTTCAGTAAATTCTCTGTCCATTATCCACCGACAACTCACCCAATCACAAACCATAGTGGAGTGAATTGTCATAAATTCCATAAAGGAGGATCACGATGACCTTGATCCTCCTGACACAAGCTTGCAAAAAAAATTCCATGGGCACAATCTTTATGGAGCAAGGGAATTTTAAACATGAAAACATGAAATCCACCTTGAACTAGGGGGGGAGTTATTGAAGGTAATCTCACCTTCCTTAAGCCCTAATCCTTTATTTTCCAAGTGGTTAGCTACCACATTATTCTGGCATTTGATATCGAAGAATTGAACTTTGGATAGGTCCTGAATGAATGCCAAAATTCTTTTTTGAGCTTTCCTGATATCTTTTTCCTTGTCATCTTGAATATTCCTCATTTTTTGAATAACTATCCAAGAGTCCCCCAAAACTTGAAAGTATCCAATGTTTACCTTTGCCAAAGCTTCAATTCCCTATGATTGAGATGCCCACTTAGCTTGATTTCGTGTCCTCTTACCTAGACCCCATGCATAGTTAAGAATCATTTTCCCTCTTGGGTCATAAATAAGTCCTCTCGCACCTACCCCCACTGATATTTCTTTCTTCTTTCTTAACAACTAATATAATTGTGTTTTCAATATAGTAACTGTATTGAATATAGAAAAAATTACAATTTCACAAAATAACTATCATTTTGTAAAATTTATTGCTTGATGATCTTGTATGACATTGTATTTATGGTTTTTCCATTATCTCTCTCTTTTTAATTTAATTTAATTTATGTAATTAATAAATTTGATATTGATAAAAACTTTAATAATACAAACTCTATTCATTCTAAGAGATAGATTATATGTCCTAATATAAATTATATGTTTCATTTCATATCATTATTTATTTAAAAAATATTAAACAAAAAAACTCATTTTTGGGACTAAATTCATTACTTAAATTAACCTCCTTTTTTTTAACCTTGGGAATTGATAACTGATCGAGATTACTAGACGAGGACTAGGTTCAAATTTGGTTCACTGCCAGTATAACCCAACAGTAGATTCCACAAGCTAGATGCATTTATAAATCACAACTTTTTAGTAAGAGTTGAGACATCTCGAGGCGCATTTGTGGGGATCTCTATCCCAGGGAGCATCTACCCTTATAGTCTTATCACAACAAGCCAATGTCTTATTGGGGATTTGAACTCAAGTGGGGAAAATGTGAAACCTACTAGTCAATCTATTGATCCCTCAATAAAATTGTGGTCGTAGTCATAATGATTAGTTTATGGTCTTAAGGATAACAAGAGGATGGGATTTAATTCACTTATGTGTGGGGAGGAGTGAAAATCAAGCCTTACACATTTGAACATTACCTTTGGGTTCCCCTTGGAAAATTCAATGGTCAAACACCCTCATGATATATGAACCTTGAACACTAGTGAAAAACTCATCATTCTTCACTAGTGGATCCAACCTCTCTAGACTCAAGTTAATCATTTTTTAATTAAACTCTAGTATTTTCCAAAGAACATAGCCCACAATTGAACAAATTTGGATAATTTAAAATTGAGTTCATTGGATGTGACATGACAGTCATGTGTTCCCCGCTTTTTTTTTCATTTTGTGTTTCTCTATGGTTGGTATCTCAAGATATATAATTATCGAGTTTTTAGGTTTCAATCGGATTAAAATAGGGAAAGTCAATGGACAAGATTTCTTTTTTATTGAACTTGTCAATTTTGATGTATTATACTCTAAAATATTAGACATTATGTACTCCTTTGGTTGTCTGGATAGGACACAATCCTTTTTATTAATATGGGCTTAATTGTTCTAGTGGAAAGGGGGGGGGGATATGAAGTGATCCTTAACCTGATGCAAGGGTCATTATCAACAATATATCAACAACTAGAGGATGTGAGTTAACCTAGTGAAGATGTGTGAACATTATTTGCATATTTATATATTGTATTTTTCCTTTATTGTTTTTGGATGAGTTAGTATAAATTGATTTCTCACATACTTTATTATATTTTATTGAGGAGTTAATTATGATCACTCTTTCCATAATTTTGCAATTTATATATTGATCCATATGTTGTGCAATATGACTACAATTTCAAAAATGGTCTTCTAGTTGCATATTTTTCTTTGTTTATTCACTATATGTGAATATATTTGTTTGTTGGGTTTGTGCTTACATCAATTGATATTTTCCGTTTTATTCTTGTGTGCAGTTTTCTTACTACACACTGGCTTTCTTCAATCTGTACAGGTCATGGAACTATAGTCATAAAATCAAATTTGTCACCTACATGATTAAGGATATGAGAGATCATAAAATTTTGTTGTGATGTAAACTACAATCGTGTACCAATTTTGTCCATTGATTTATTTTGAATTTCTTCCATTTTCTCTATAACAAATAGATCAATTTTTTTTTTGTAAAACCCTATCTACTTTAGCATCTCCTAAGCCCCATCAGTTCCTGTAATAAATGAAATGGATTGGGAGACTCACAAACTTAACCCTTGCTCCAATCTTAACCAAACAAGATTTTTGAGCAATAATTCTTATTACTTAAAACCATAATTACTCAACAAAAACAACAACATGTCTATAAGAATAGGAGTTTTAGGCTAGAATGATGCCAACAACTCATCTCCACTTAATAATAGTGTTAACCATATCCTCAAACTCAACCTCTGAGTAGTTCCCATTACTCAATATATCTTCAAGTTGGACATTAAATTTCCACTACCAATTAATTTGATGGGTTCTTAATAGTAATAATCTCAATCCTTAGATATGCATCATGGAAGTTGATTTCAAAACCTAGTTGAACATAACAAAGGTGAACAAGATTTTGGTCATTTAATTTCACACGAGGGATTAGAACCTCACATAGTGGGATACTTGTACCTAACATTTGGTAGCAAACAAACAACCCCCTAATTGACACTTTTGGGGACTTCAAGGATGTCATTAGCAATAGGTGCAACTATCCATTAGGGGACAAGGATGATTTCCTAGATGAATGACTAAATATTTGATGAATCACGAGATAGTCCATCCAATAATTTATTCATGTCTTGAACAAAACAGTAATCAAGATTGAGTTAGAGACTTCAAAGAAATTATTATTTCATTGAGGGGGGATTGTAACTATTATGTATTACTTCCTTGGGGGAATAAATTCTAATTTTCTCCCAAAATAAAGGCTATGCTTCCTAAATCTAATCAAGTTAGCCAAAATAAGTCGACTTGATCCTATCTCAACACATCGTGACTTCTAATATTGGTCAACCCCATAAAATGTACAAAAACTTGAGGTATCCAAGGACAATAGCTGCTACTGAGACACAAAAATTATGAAGTGGTTCTCCTACAACAAAAGTATGGTCATAATGAAAAAAGTGCAAGGTTATTTAAGCCAATATCACTATGAATTATGAAGCCCTTCATGTTGAATAAAATAACTCTTTTGAGACAAATATGAAGTTGATGTGTAAATTTCCTTTGATATTCGAATGGACAGTTCATCAATGCATATATATAATTATTATCATTAAAGAATGAGTCTGTAATTGATCAAGGAATCATTTTTCATATAATCAGTTCTTAAACAAGAAAATAAAGACACCATTCATAAAATAAAAGTAATTGAACCTCATATTTTACCCTTGAGAAACACGTACTAGGAAATATCCAATAAAAATAAAAGACTATGCATTTCTCATTTATATAAGAAATATTACAAAGCAAATTATACAAAAATTACAAACTCATTATGGAGATAATGAACACTGTGGTCTCTATAGTCTTACAAATTGTTTGTATTTTTTTCTCTATTATTTCTCTCTTACTCCTTTGTTTGGCTTCTCTTCTACGGAAGCACATCGAAACTACAATATGAGTTGAGACTTTTATTTTCTTTCAGTTAGGGTTTGGTCAACCCTCCGAAGTCATTGAGGCTGAGGATTTTCAATCTCTTGGTTTTCGTATAAGTTCTAGGGAATTCCATACATTACTATATCTACATGGAATCATGGGGGTTAATGTGGTTTCCACTTGTACCTATCGGTAAAACGTGATGATCACCTTATCAAGGCCATGATTTTTTCATACAAACTTTGTTTGGGTTACTCTTTTTCCCATTAGATAGATCTCAACAACTACTACATAGGCTCAAAACTAATATGTTAATTTCACCACAGATTGACCCCCTAAGACGCCTTTTAATGCCTTAAATCGGAAAATTTTAGTTTTGGTAATGCGGTTTTTTGGGTTTGACCCAAAATGACCCTTATATGCTCCATATTATCCTTTACCCATTTTGGAACATCAACAAGGAAATTCCATAATTATATTGATCCATTTTGGACCAGTAAAGGTCATTGGTCCCATGTCTATAACTTTGCATTTAGTGTTGATGGCAACAAATTGTATAGACAATGATTAATAGGTTGTGATCACCTAAACTTCCATGTGAATGACTAGTTAGTTTCATTCATTATGGAAGATGAAAACTAAAATAATATGGTATCCTAGAAGTTGGTTGTAGATCTAAACATCCCAACAACACCTCATCCCACACCATACAAGCTTGGATGTGCCAATGAATCAGCCTACCCTCGTTAATTGAAAATGTTTCATTACCTTAGCCATTAGACCCTTTCTTGTCATAATGGAGCGTGATTTCACTATTCTTAGCAATTTTTGAATGATGGTTTCCTTGAAGTTGATGGTTGTTTCACAATCACAAATAAGAGAATGCTAAACCGCATACCAACCACAAATGTGTAAGGCTAGGGAAGAAAAAAATTGCTTTTATATGATGATTCCGTAAATATATTAAGGAAAAATTTAGGGGTGAAATTTACCCCATGGGATATTTTTTGACCTTTTTTCTCCAAGAAAAGATTCGACAATTTTCCTTTTTTTCAAAGTTGATTCACCCAAATTCCATGGGATAATTTTCGTTACTCTAAAAGAGTAATTATTTTGTAAAAGAGTAATTAGATTATCATGTATTTGTTCATTATTGGTTTTACTATTGGGTAAACCATGGTATATGTCCATGCTATTACCATGTGATGAATCCTATTTAAAGGCCTAAAGAACTACATTATTAAATACTTCAAGTGGCTGGTATTGGCCATATTAGCCATGGGTTGTTTGGATTGGACAAGGAAATAATATATATCTATTGGGGCTTGGTTTTCCCGATAAAGGGTTTCTAGGATAAATATCAAAATATATTTGTGTTTTCTTTCGTTATGTTTTGTTATTTTTCTAGCCATGCTCATAGATTTTAATTTCAGTGTTCTATTATTTCTCTAGCCATGCCAATAAATTTCAATAACAATGAGATTGCTAGTTATTATCTTTTTTCTTTCCTTGATAACTAACAAAATTATATTATTAAAATAAAATTTTACAATCTAATTCCTCATTCCCAACATCAAATATTAAATAATCAATTCTTATCTAACTTAAAGGTAAGGTTAGACATTCAACTTTAAATATTTAATAGAAATTTAAAACATTAATTATACAGTTTACAAATTACATATTAATGATTAAATAAAAGTCAATATGTTTATTTACCCATTCCAAAAAGAAGTATCGTTTTTTTTTAATTTTGATTAAAGATCTTGCTTAATGGCATTTTTTTAAATGTATATATTTAATAAATTTGATAACAATAAAAAATTTAATAAAACAAAGTATAGTTAATTGACAAATGCTTCCCATGCCATGTCTTGGTTTTGTATCATCATTTTATTCATTTCAAAATTATCTTTAAAAACAAGGAAACAATAACTCCTTTTCTTTGAATAGACTGAGTTCGTTGGACTTTTCTTTTAAGAGATTAAATATTTGTTTCTCTTTGTCTTTTCCAACCCATATTCTAATCAACTTGTTTACATGTTATTCCATTTGTTATATATCAAACTAGAAATTTCACCAAAAAGGTGCAACAATACAACGATAGGTTGTTGTTGGAGGGTAAAAGAGGCTAAAAACGAAAACTAAAATCGAGTTAGTATAAGAAGGTCGCTTACACCAAGTGAGAATCTACCATGATAAAGATAATTTACAAATATAAGTGTCTATAAATGAGATGATCCTTATATTTATTGTTACATGTGGAAATGATCCAAAAACTCTTCTAATGTGTTCAAGTGGAGGTGATCCATTAGTGTTCATAGTTTGTAGGTGGAGGTGATCCATTAGTGTTCACAGTTTGTAGGTGGAGGTGATCCATTAGTGTTCACAGTGTGTAGGTAATGTCTTTGTAAATGGAGTATTACTAAAATTTTCTAGTGCGTAAGAGGGGATGATCCATAGATTCTTCTCTACATGTAAGTGGATGTAATCCATCAAATTTCTTTGTGTGTAAACATCAAAGATTCACCATTTTTTGTGTATGTTTAAGTGGGAGTAATCCATCATTTCTTCATAAATTTTAAATGAGATTTCAGAGCCACTCTTCCTTAAAAGTTAAAACAATCTAATTTTAAAATTGTGTGTAAATAAAGATGATTCATTAACACCTCCTATATGTATAAGTGAACATTCTTTTGTATATAAATGAGATGTAATCAATGAAATTTACCTTGTCTAGAAGATGAACTGGTTAATGAATGATTAGAATGCACACTAACAAATAAAATTCCATCTAAAACTGTAAAATCATCTCCAGACATGCAATGGTGAAATTCCTACATGTTTTTGGTAGACAAAATATTCAACTCAAACCTTCATAAACCATGGTTTAGGTTGGTCTCTGTTACTAAACAATTAGTACAAACCTCTAGGAAATGGTAATGTCAATGCCAAAGTTTAAGTTTATCACCACAAACAAATTAATCTATCTAACAGAGAAATATACGACTTGAGAATCGTGTTCATTCTCATGTTGTTAAGCTCAAGCATTTGATGAATATTCCTAGTTTCCTACCATAATTTATGGCAGCATAATATCATTAATGTCAATGTTAACTTGATCTAAATGTAGGTATAAATGTGTTGAATTGAAAAAGACAAAGAGCACATATACTGTGAAAATATATTGTTCAGACATCGACCCATGTGAATATTATGATCTGGATATTCATTCATTATCAGGTGGAACAACAATATATATGTGTACATGATAATCTACCAAAACAAAGAATTACATTAGGAGTGGAAGTTATGCCATACATAGATTATGTAAATATTTTTCTTTCCATACATAGAATAGATTACAATGTATGTTGGTAATAAGGTCCTTTCATGGCATTCCATCTTAAAAAAAAACTAGCCTCAATTTCCCAAAACTAAAGGCAACAACTATGAAAACTAACACTCATATACTCTATCAATAAGTAACTATAAATATGCTCCAAAACATATAAACTTTACAAGAATTGGTGTCATTGATTAATCCCTTGTTCTTGGTCGGATCACAGACAAAATATATTGGCTAGGAGATAGTCCTTACAAACATATGTTGCTCATTAATAATGGCAGGCTTAGCTAGGGTGNAATCCCTTGTTCTTGGTCGGATCACAGACAAAATATATTGGCTAGGAGATAGTCCTTACAAACATATGTTGCTCATTAATAATGGCAGGCTTAGCTAGGGGGAAAATGTAATGATTAGGATCATGCCCTGGTGGGATATGCCTTACGAAAGTTGTTTTCATTCCCCCATATTCACTTTGAAATTAGAAGTATGAAGAGAAACATTGACCTTATTAATGTAGATATGTTCTCTCTTGAGTGCAACATGGTAAGAGCATGATGCATAACTCCATCTACAATGTTGCAATGTTAACCATAGGAATAGGTGCACGGTAGGAATTATCACATCCCAAAGATGCAAAACTATAACTTTAATATTGCATTGTGTAAACACAAAGGCATAAAAACCATACAAAATATGGAACAAGTAAAATAATACACCTCATTAATGGGGGAATTATATGTAAATATACCGCGACCAACTTCTTAATCAAGCTCATATTTCCATAGAAAATTCATTGGTACATTGATTTTTTTGCTCTAGAATAGGTTGATAACCCTACAAAAGTAGGAAACAAAAAACAATACTAAAGAGTTATGGACATAACATAGAAGTCATAAAAAACAAAATTTACAACACAAACAGGTAAGTGAATCATATTATACCTGGAAGTTGGTTTTGTTAATTACAACATAAACAAGTAAGTGTGCTTAGTTGTAAATTTCTGTGTTTGGAATAAAACCCCTCAATTGCTAAAAAAATTCCTTCACACAATTGAATTCCAAGTCAACACAACAATTGAAGTAATTGTAATAAGAAATGTGAATTAGGCATGATGTATTACTAGTTTGTATGTCCTGCAATTCACCAATAAGGAAGAGAAATATAGTTGAGGCAATAATTCATGCATCGTCCTCCTTATTATCCTTAGCATTATTCAAATAATTCAATTGAGCAATCAATCTGGCCTCTCTCTTCATAGGTTAGTTTCATTGTCAAGTGAATGTCGAGATGCAAGATTGCACATGTTAATGACTCGAGAATTACTTAATTCTAATTAAGATAAACTTGCCACAATATTTCAATAATTAAAAAATATTCAGAATAGATAAATTGAAAACACTTATTGCTTTTGCATTTTAGGGACATGTTTTGGAGTGTGTATCTAGAAAACTAGGATTGATACTTTTCTGGTTCATCTTCTTCCAATTTCTACTAGTAGAAAAAATGGAAATACAAAGAAATGAGTGGACGTGGAAAAGCATAAACAAAAACCTAATTATGAAGATGCAAAGCTCAACCTTTAAATATTTTTTAAAACATCCTAAAGCTTCAATGCCAATGTATTTGTATGAAGTATTCCATAACTACTTTTCTATAGAACATCAATTGTAATCAAAATATTTATAAAATCTATACACACATTATTATATATCTAGATGACCTATATATACTTTTGATGGACCTCAACATGCAGACTCATTATTTCCTTTGTTATAACTAGCAAAATGATCGTTATTGTGAGGAATATAGAATCCTCCATCCAAAGAACCCTAGACATAAGCTGAAAAGTTGAAATTTTGTAAGAATGAATGCAAAAAAAGAATATAGTAAAGTTGGTATTTGGAAAAGAATTGAACATAGTAAAATAAAATACCTATATATATATTTTTAATTACTATTAACCTGAGCACACGGGATCTTGCTTTCCTTGTCATAACTAGCAAAACAATTGTCACTATGAGGAATATATAATCCTCCATCCAAAGCACCCTATACACAAGATGAAAAATTGAATGTTTATAAGAATGAATGCAACAAAATAATATAGTAAAGTTGGTATTTAGAAAAGAATGGAACAAAATAAAAATGAAAAGACACACACACACACACACACACACACACACACACACACACATATATATTATTGAAACACATTGATTATAACTGGAATGTGAAATGTATAGTGTAGAATCTAGATAGAGTATTCAACAACACGGGAAAAAAAATCTTAGAACTAAGGAAATTCTATTTTATGGCATTAAAAAATCATTATATAAAACAAAATGTTGAATTTAGATGTAAGATTAGGATGAGAGACCTAGTTGTCCACCAAACATTGCATGAAAACCCTACAATAAATTAATTAAGTTGTATACCCAATATTACTTGAGAAATACTTTTTTAAATCCAAACTAGGACAAACCCAACTTGGGTTAAGTATGGTTAGTTATCATTTTTAAACTTGAGAGTTCAATTTGCATAGATCCATTTGGCTATATTGAACCTATTAGAAGAGGCAAGTTCTACTGAACCAGATGGGGAGACTTCTTCTGAAGTCAGAGATTGTTAGGTAGTTCTTGATATTATATTGAAACTGACACAACACAAATACCTCTATATTTACATTTTTAAAGGTTCAAGTACTAATATTTTTTGTGGCTAAAATGAATATATTAGTTTTATAATACCTTTGGTCTCATATATCCAAGCGTGTATGTTTCACCAATCATGTTCTTTTGGATAATGTGCCTCCATATGAGCTACACCAAAAACATCTATTTTGAAGGTTCAAGATTTATCTAACAACATATTTTTTGTTTTCACATCCATGTCTACAATCTATTTTGAATGAAGATATCTCAATCTACAAGACTCAATGTTATAAAGTTAGATGATATACCAATTAATGAAAGAAAACACCATTTAATTTCCATCACAACTCTATGAATAAAATCCAACAAATAAGACCGGCATTTCCATGTATGCGAACACACACTAGGTTAAATGATATTTTGATATTAACATCCATAATAAACTATGTGATACTATGTGTACAACGAGGTAACTAGTTACAAAATATATATCCTCTTTTTGAAGGTTAAGGAAATGGACATCACCTTCTTCAAAGGTCCAAATCTAGTTGAACAACAACTTTATAAGCCAATTTCTCTTGCCTATTTTCGATGAGATGGTTCTTCAGAGTCCCCATAGGAAGGTACTCTATAAGAACAAAATCCCTTTATGGCACCTGAGCTAAGTCACCATTGACATAATTTTTTGAAAGTAATATAACTCCAATGAACTACAACATGAATCATATTAATATAAACATAGGAAAGCATCATGAGCTATCTTTTAAAGTGTAAGAACAACAAGAATCCATAACTTTTCCATGTCCCAAAGCTAGTACAAGGCACGTTAAGAATGCAAAATTTTAACTCAAACTTGTTAACACCATAATGAATGCAAAGAACATGCATTAAGGTTGTGTTGATTCCTGGAAAATCTACAGGTATCGACAGTAGGGATTCTCCCTGGTAATCGATCACAATTAGATCATTCACCATTTGGTATGGGGAACCCGTCCGGTTAACGGTTCGACTACTGTAGATCAAGTTGTTTAAATCTTTACTGGTTAGAACCCGATCCACCGTTTATGTAGTTTTATTTAAGTGAATTAATGAGATGCAAATGCCTAAGATAAATGCATGTAATTGATGAACATGCACCTCACAAGTGATGAGTAGGTTCTTACCTCCCGTCTTATCATTCATTTTCCTCAATCACTTCTTTAAATCTGAATCTAAACAAATCTATTATTTTCTAATTTATTCTAGTCTAATCTCTTCTATCCCCGTAGGGAGCAAATTTAAAAGAAAAAGAGCAATGTGTTTTAATTATTCATAATAAACTTACATATATTTGTTTCAATTTCATTGTATATTCACAGCAGAAAGATTATCAAAGAAAGCTTTGACATAATAAAACATTCATTACTCGATCCATGCACATATCTTTATACAAAAAGAAAAATCATTCATTATCAAAGAAATAATTCATAAGAAGTCAGAAGAATCTCATAGTTGTACGGAAAAAAATAGAAGTAATTCCACATTTGAGATTCCACACATTCCATGCAAATTCCCATGCAACCCTATCCCATGAGTTCTCCTTACAAAATAATCCAGCCTCCTTGTGCTAGCGAAAAGTCCTTTAGATCTACTCTCTACCTCTATTTATATTACAAATTGTCATCTAGTGACTCATGGACTTCCCTAACCCTAGGAATTCCAAAATTTCAT
Organism: Pseudotsuga menziesii; assembly: GCA_001517045.1. Taxonomy (NCBI): domain Eukaryota; kingdom Viridiplantae; phylum Streptophyta; class Pinopsida; order Pinales; family Pinaceae; genus Pseudotsuga; species Pseudotsuga menziesii. The sequence goes on along the minus strand of LPNX010297191.1, from coordinate 373,753 downwards.
CTTTTAGTGCTTTACACTAAAAAATGACAAAATACACAAAAAGACAAAAGGTCTCAAGTGGGCCCAACCAAACTTGAAATATATTCTCCCCATTAATTGGATTCTTCTACGATAGTCTTCTAATTTATGGGCTCCAACATTTGCACGGTCACCTCGTGGATGGCCAACTATGTCTCCACAGGTGTCACCTTTTCTAGGGAAGATCTACACACGTCTTCCAAAATGTGATTACTGATAGAAGCTTGTGCGAACCAAGTTCTAACATCTTCTTCATTGAAAACTTCCATTTTCTGAATATATTGTACATCCTCTTGTAGTCTATCTTGTAGATACACTAAATGCTGGTCCTTGTTTGGAAGGTCAGTGATCTTTGTAGCCAAAGAAAGATGGCATTTATCGTTGACTTGGCTTATCTTTTTATAGAACTCAGTACATTTTTCCATAGTTTTGTCAATTTCATTGTCTACCTTATGGAAGCTTTTTTGCAAAACTCCAGGAGTGCCATCTCTATTTTTATGCCTTCAGTTGTTTTCTGCGCCATGTTTTCTAGAAATGTCAAGTTATCATCAACCTAGGTTAGCAGGATTTGAACCTTTTCTACAACTTCTATTAGTCTTTTTCTAAAATCCATTGAATCTTCTATAATTTTCATTAATCTTGACACTCGCAGCTTTAATTTATAAATTTCATCTGAGAGCTTAACTTGAACTTGGTGTATCTTTCTTTGGATTTTGCAGGCCTGTTCATGGAAAGGGGTGATGTCTTGATGTCTCTCATTGGATACCTTTAGTTGATTTTCTAAAGATCCTTTTTGTGACACCAACTCTTCTACTTGGGTTTTTAACTCACCCACCCATTGGCTCGCCGTGGACTCTTTTGATTCCAGCTCTGAGATGTTGTCTTCAAAATCCTTCTTCTCTCCCTCCATAATCATTACCTGTACTTCCAATGCATCCTTTTCTGTCTTCAAAACTTGGTATTCTCTTTGGAGTCTTTCCTTTTCTGAGAGGGTAGCATCATGTTTTCTTTTTAAATCTATGCCTTCTCCTCTTGTCTTAACCAAAGTATTATCTTGAGCATTTTTTTCTTTATGATTCTCTACATATTCCATTAACCAGTTGACCTTATCAGCGTTGTCCTGTGCGGTTGCTACATTCACGGAGGCCATGAACTTAGGGTATTTATGAGTACCCTCCATTATGGTATTTGCGGTTACCATGACCACGTCAGTTTGCGTTCCCATCTTCAATCGCTTTTTTGATATTCTGGTGATAGTCTTCCTCGTCTTATAAAAAAAGATGCTATCTAAGCAGGCCATTGTGTGCTTCTTAGACAAAGTGAAAGGAGTAAGCCCAAGTTCTGCAAAAGGAATGTGACCACCTATGATTGTGCCATCTGATGAAGCAGGAGGATCTACCGGGTCATTCTGAGTTGTTTCTCAGTCCAATTATTCCCTAAGCTTCTCCTCCTCCTCCTTATTTCTTATTTCTTCAGCTGCCTCCTTGTCCTCCTTTTGTTTTCTCTCTATTTCTTCTTTCCTTCATATTTATTCTTCTTATTTCTGCCTTTGAGCCTCTTCTACTTGTTTCTTTTCATTTCCTTCCTTCTATTATCTCTCTGGCTCGACCTGTTGTAACTTTAAGGCCTCTTCCTTTTGCTTCTACAACTTCCTCTCTGCTGCACTGTTGTTATCTTTACTCATGCCGGTGCCACCTTTCTTCTTAAACTGCTTGCTAAGCTCAGTCATGTTACTATCCCTTCTGTATACCTATTCATCCTTATTGAAGTGATCTGAGTATTCATAATGTATCCCAATGGCCGCACAATGTTCTGTGACTCTTCCACTACTGTCATTTCTCTAGAAACTTTTCTCCCCAAAGTGAAAAATTTCAAACTCTTTTACAAACTTAGATGAACCTTTGACCTTAGTGAAATTATAACCTCCTATGTAGAAAGGTAGTGGCGGGAATGTTTCCTTTTTCATGTCATGGATGAAGTTACCTACTCCATTTATGAACATTTGCCTTACCGCTTCTTTATGGACTACGTAGTTTGTGGCATATTTGGGCAGAAGGGATGGAGCCTTGGAGCCTCCATACATCCTCAAGTAGCTTCCTTCCTATGAGAAAAAGTAATCTCCATATTCACAGATAACATCCATGGTGTTATCAATCAATCAATTTGGCTCTTTGAGGAAAATCAGCTCATAACGGGGCATCAAAAACTCCTCATAGATAAGTTTGTAGAAACCTGCATACTTATGTGCCTAAAGGATCTGATAGGAAACATACAAAGGAGTCTCGGTTTGTGTCCAAATGCACCCAAGCTTGGCGAAAGGGTGCCTGCACAAGATGCAGTCGATCAGGTAAGACAACAAATAAAACTCAGACCTATTCTAATTTAGACCTCCTTGTGCATCAACTACAGATGATGACAAGCTATTCGGCATGATGTCTTCCTAGTTGAAAATTGTGCCTTCAAAAGCCACATAATATATTAGCGGAATCCAAATTAATTTATACAGTGTTCCATCAGTTCAGCCAAAAATCATGCTCAACATCAAAGCTATGATCCTGAAAGGGGTCCATAAGCTTAGGGATGCATATTCTCCAGTTTCCTTCTAGTGCAGTTGTTTTCTTGTGATCATCATTTTCTTTGCACACTCCAAAATATCAATATTTACCTTTTTGACCCACTCATCGGTCATCATAACCTGTGCACGGGGCATCTTGCAATCCAAGACTATGTAAGCTAAAGTGAATGAAGCAAAAGATTTCCCTTCTATATTAGAGATAATCATTGTGCAAGGATTCATCCGAGGAAAAACCCACCCAATAACCTCAGAGCATGAGAACAACTCCAGGAATGTAGCGACCTTAGTAATGCCTAAGTTTTTTGTGTTTTGATATAAGGACATTTCTTCTATACCAGCATCGAGGATGCTCTGATCTCTAATCATTTGATAGATCTCTCCCCATTTGAACTCTAGGGTAGCTCCTGTAATGGCCTTAGTATCCTCGAATCGGATTTATGTCTTGGAGATTATCTCCACATCTGAATCAACCCCACAGGCTTTCGCTTTCTTTTTACTACCCTTTTTAGGCATTGTGTAAATTTATCATTTTCAAGCCGTCCTTCGGGAGGTAATCCTTCTTGGTGAGAGTAAAACCTGTGACAAGAGCATGGTGAAAGGTGTCTTAGCAATATTATTGTTTTTTTTAGTAATGAAATCATGCATTATTTCACTGAAGCATTCTATACTGAAAAGAGAAGTTGTTATTCGTGATGTGACAAAAAGGTATGCATTTACAGAGTTCAAATGAAAAAATAACAGCACGTGTATACACTGTTGGGTGAGTTAAAACATGTTCTTATCCTATCTCCTCCTTTGTTTCTTAAACAATAATCGGTCATAATAATGTAGAAGCTAATCATTTTATTGTTTGTTCTTTTATGCATTAATGTTCGTCGATTTTATCCAGGTTAGTAGAGTTCACAGTTTTTGTTTCCAACCTTTTGTTTATGAATCCCATGACGTTCAAACAAAATAAATTTTCTCTCAAACTTATTTAAGTCGGGGGGGGTGCACAACAAGAGGAAGGTGAACACCAAACAATGTCATAGTGGCTCACTCCATAGTGATGGAAGGCAGGCTCTCACACCTTGAAAAAAATTCTTATCTCGTTATTTCATTAAAACAAAGACGAGCGGTTTTCATAGAACACCCACAATAGCCATTTCATTATATCGCTCTTATGGGGTACCTAACACCTTCTCCCAGGATAGATGTCGTGGAGTAAAATCATGGTGCCTGCAATAACTGTAATGGAAAAAGTTCTCTTTTTAATCCCAACACCAGATAAACGAAAACGAAGTGGGGGGTGGATTTCTTGACCTACATCCCAGTATCTGCTGGGGGGAACAAGGATATCATTGTTGTTGTTGACTACTTCACGAAGCGGGCAGAGGCAATGCCTACCTTTAAAGCTAATGGTGATACGACAACATATTTCGTATTCAATCAAATTATCACCAGGTTCGGTATTCCGAAGCAAATTGTCACTGGCCATGAAAGTCATTTTCAGAACACGATGATGACATATTTGACCACTATGATAGGTTTAAGGAAAGACCACTCGTCTTCCTTTTACCCGCAGGTGAATGGAAAAGTAGAAGCTGTGAATAAAACTTTTAAAACCATTCTCAAGTGAACTATTAATGCAAGTAGGTCAAATTGACACACCATGTTGTATCCGACGCTTTGGGCATATCGAACGAATGTTAAGACTGCTACAGGTTTTTCATCCTTCCAGCTCGTTCATGGGGTGGAAGCAGTCACGGCAATGGAATGCGAAATATCATCCTTAAAGATTTCCATTCATGTACTTCTTGATACTACTAGGATTGAGGAACGTTTGTTGCATTTAGAGCATCTAATGAGCATTATTGTGCAACTATACCTTGATGTCCCTTTTTTAACAAATTTGTCATACAATTAGAGCTTATCACCTTACTTGATTTTCCTGTGATACCATTTAACTCATATTCTTTACCTTCCCGTGAAAATTTCATGAAAAGTTTTTGAAAATTAAAATCCACTGTTCCCAATGATTGTAACCATTGCACACCCAAGACAACATCAGCACCACCCATTGGGATAGAAATCATTGGACTATTCAATACATATTCCCCCATATCCAGATTGATATTATGGCATTTCCTGGAGAAATTTATAGTTCCTCCATCTACAATCATTACTTGAAATTTTGGTTCTAGATAAACAAAGCAAATAAGAACTTTGGCTAATTTACAGTGATTGAAATTATGATTACTACCTTAATCAATCAACACTGTTACCTTCTTATTTTTGATGTATCCTTCTATATTGAGAGTTTGAGGAGTGCTAATTCCAACCAATGCATGACAAGCTATGGTGGGAGTAATTTATTTTGAAGTAGCCTCTTCTATTTCTTCTAAAGTCGCCTCTTGTTGAGATGCTTCATCTTCTTTGGGTTCTTCCTCTTCACAATCTATGTAGAATAATTTTTTCTCATTGCACTTTTGTCCCTTACTATACTTGTTTTCACAAGTAAAGCATAATCCTTTTGATTTTCTTTCATCTAGTTGTTGGGGTGTTAACCTTTATGGTGGTCTAGAAGAAGGAACATTATTTTCTCTATATGTGTTGGAGAAGGCCTTTCTAGTAGTCGTTGCCATATTTTTATATTCAACCTTCGTTGCCATCATGAAATCCTTCTCTAGCGATGTGGTTTGAAGAGATGTGCCTCATGTTGAATGTTATATTTTAAGGTTCCAATAAAGAGATCTAACAAATCATCTTCTAAAATATTCTTCACTCTGATACTTAGCTGCTGAAATTGCTTGATGTGATCTGTAACTAAACCTTTTTGCTTGAGATTTACCAACTGACTAAAGAAGGTGTTTCTATTTATATCCCCATTATGTGCAATCAATTCTTATGTGAATATAGACCAAGAGATAATAGACTTATTTTTACAGTCACAAAGCCATTGTTACCATACAAACTGACTAGGTACTAAATATAAGTATACAATAGTTACCTTTTGCATGGTGGGCACCTAGTGTAGATCAGAGAATTTCTCCATCTGAAAAATCCACGTGATTGGATACTTGCCATCAAAATTCCTCATGTCAATCTTGGGGATAAAGTAGTTTCTTAGACCTGAATTGAACCCATGATGTTGTAGTGAATCATCAACTTTTGAGGACTCCAACTTCCTACTCTCCAATTGTATTTGAATTTTCTCCAGAGGTGACTAGAATAAGTCATATTTTTCCTCCTTATCCTCTTCTTGAGTAGATGATTGAGGAATAAAGTTATGTTTGATATCCATGATAAAATCCTTCAAGTCTTGAATATCCTCCTTACTAGTCATCCCTTTGATATTCTCTTTAGTAGCCATCTTCTTTCCAATTCAGCAAAGTCATCAATTTTCACATTTCCTTTAATCATATCTTCCAACTTGGAAACTCTAAGATAAATGTCTTCCATTTCCTCGTACATCGAGGATGAATCCTCTGGGGGTTTGAGCGGAGTGTGATTCTTTCCACTTCATTTTTGTGGCATTTTTAACATTATCACACCCTAGGTTTTACCACACATATATCCTTCTACTAAAATCTATTCAAATGCAAAATGACGTACCTTTTTCAAACCCTGATTGGAAGACTGTTTTAGGTTCGACTTGTAACTGAGGTAAAATTTGAATTGCAACCCATTTGAGTCTGAAACTTTGGCCTGTGGTACCTTGATATGTCCTATTTCCAATGCCTCATGTCTGACCTAATTTGTATGATCCAAAAAAAAATTATTGCAAATATACCAAAGCTTCTTATTTTTGTCCTATCCAGAAGAGCTCACTTGTACTGTATGCCACGTTCCCACTATTTTGTTTCTATATCTAAAAATTCTAACACATATACAATGGTGTGTATTCTTTCAGATGCAACTAGTCTCACTAAATTTGGATATCACATTCCTCATATATGAGCTTTTTCCCAAGAACACTTGGTTTAGACTAGTTGTAGGACTAGTAAAAAACCATAGATTCCTCCACAATTATCTCAGAAACTATAATGGCTCAGGATCTGAATTTTTTACTAGAGATAGTTCGACATGTTTTGGAAGTTTTTTTTAAACCTCAATCTCTTAATCCTTGTAGGAAAAAAGTTGTAGCGAAAATTCCAAGATGACTCGTTTTGTAGAAGCCAGTCCCAAGGAAAGAGCTCTGATACCAAATGTTATGCAACCAAGTCCTAGATATAGCATAAAAAGAGAAGAAATAGACAATAAGAGAATAATACACGCCTAAAAAGTGAATAACAGAGATATAAATCAATCCTCTTTGAGGGAGGAACCTCCTTACACAATGTACTGAGTACACAAGACAAGATAAGATGATATGATGACTAAAATGAGAATATCTCCTTCCTATATATAGGAGATAAAGGTGTACAATAACAACTAATAAACCCACTAATAGACCCAAGCCTACATAAATAATATGTAATGCACCACAATATAGGGGCTAATGTGGCACACTATATGGTGTAATGTGTCATCATTAACGGCTTAACGCTTGTAAAAAACCTTGAAGGGAAAACCAATCAAATGAGAGAGAATTTTATTAATAATCCTCCCACATGGAAACTAGAAATTTATAGCATTAAAACCACCAATAAATGCACCTCATAAATCATGCCAAACTCAAAAAAACTAGCCCAGTTGTATGTTGTACAACCTCAACACATTCTGTATCAACACCTCGATTTGTGTTCCCTCTTTATGGTATGCACCCTAAAATCCATATTGTACTTCCTCAGCATTAAATGAAACCATACAACCCTCTAATTATGTGATAAATTCTCAATTGTGTGACCCACCTCCTATGTAATAAATGTAGTACAAACTTCCTTCTTGAGTTATATGCGTTCACTCTTGCCCTTGAATCCGTCCTCCTTCCCTCCTTGGAAATTGATCTCCCCTTATCTTTGTTGCAACCTCCTTCATTTCTCTTCAAGTCTCTAAAAAATTTCTTCATTCACCATGTCTCCCCACTCTCCTTAGGTCTCTTTTATAATTTCACTAATGATTCTTCAGATACCTCCATATCTCAACAATCAAGGTTAAATATTGTACTCACTAGATCAACGGTCGTGAATTAGCCTCTCATTAAGGTGAATTAAATAACTTAAGTCACTCAAACTATATAAAAGTCACTTTAGTCATTAAAAATAATAAAAATCACTTTATAAAGTGCTCACCTAGAGAGTCACTCTTCAGACCACTTCTTCATGTTATACACATAGCCTATGCAGAAGCACTTGTTTGAGATACAAAAACTAACACTCCCTCTTAGCAATAAGGTACTTCATGAACCTCCACCTATATATGTCTCCAACCCCACCACTCCATCTGTTGTTATAACTGCTCCATCTAAACCAAAAGGCCTCTCTTCCACCTGTACTAGATCTTATGTTGAAGATTGTTTTTTGTAAAACATGCTCTGAGGAGTCTCGTAGTCAATCTCCTGATCATCCAAATGAGTTGTCTCATACCAAATAATTCTATAATAGTATTGGAAGAACCCACACAACCAACTATCCTAGATTCTTGAATAGACTTTGAATTTAATATACCCTTGGACCCAACCACAGTTTGTCCCAATAACCAGTAAGATATCCCATATATGAAACAAAACACTCTTGTTATGTCCAGGGTAGCTGTTATCAACCAAAATGTACTGACATCCGAGTACTGACATTCAATATGTCAGTACACAGAAGGACAAATAGGATTGAAGTGGCCAAAACACTATATATGTGAATGACTGTTGATGCATAATCTCTTGACCAGCTTCATATATTTTTATTTGGTGATTAGGGTTGCACAGGCGACTATTTGCATTGCAACCCGCGTGTATCTTGAACATGCAAGTTTCCTTTGAGCAAGGAGCATGTCACAAGCACCTTTCCTATATATATACTCACGTATACCTTCATTCAATGTTAAAAAATATAAACCATTATTAGTCGAGATCAGTTGAGCCTTAATCCATAACTATCTCAACTGTCTCAACCTTCCTAACCTTTGAAACTACTCTATTTCCTCATGTATAAATAGAGGCCTTGGGATGGGGTTAATCAATCATTCTTAGAAGAGCGAAGTTATGCTGGTGGTATACCTTCATACTCTTGGAGAAACAAAACTCAGTGTCCTCAGTTTTCAAAGGATTACTTGTTTCAGATGCTAGGTTGTAATCTCACCATTCTCTGTTTATTAATAAATAAAGTTCTTCTTCCAATCTTTGTATCGTTGCTTTCTCGTGTATAATGGATTATGAATGTTTTCAATTATGTTATTATGAATATGCATTTCACTAACCACTGATATATATATATATATGAGATATTGCTGGAAAAAATTGTTCTTTATAGGTGAATTGGAGCAGCCCTAGAAGCTTTGGAAGAGATTGAAAGAGGAGAAGACAAAGCTTGGATCAACTGTCATAAACCAGGTTTTCCAAACTTCCTTCCTATTCCTATTTCATTTTCTACATAAGTTGATTGTCTGCAAGTGTCTTAGTGAGTTGGTAACCCCAGAGACCCTAGGTTACAAGGGTGCATTGTCCTAAACAACAGAACTGGCGACTCCACTGGGGAGTCTGGCCTGTTGTGGGTCAATTCTTTACGTCCCCTTACCATTCTTTGCTTTTGTTTGATTATGGGTTTGGTTGTCTGTATCTTGCCTTTGATTTATAGTTTTCCTTGTTCACTGCCTTGTTTCTAGTCCTTTTTCTTTGAAAAAAAATTAGCAGCACACGCGGGTTGTCTGCCTAGATAGTCGTGTGTTTCACTATGTACACGCGGGTTTCTTTATAGACATTCGTGTGTGGTACACGAGTTTTCTGTATAGACAGTCGCGTGTTTCCTATAGCAGTATTTAAGTTTAGTAGGGTTTTCTTGTCCCTGTCTTTTGGATTTTGATTGCTTAAAATGGTTCTATTTATGACATGACTCTGTGAGTCTGAGGTCTGTATGTCACACCGTTTACTTGATTTCGTCAAGTTTTTTTTATTTTTTTTGTTTGTTTTTCTTTCATCGATGAGTGTGGGTGGTCCTCCTGCTTGGTTTGTGGGATTGACAGCTTGTTTTCTAGGTCAGTGATCAAGTCCTTGAATGCTTTATACTCTATGTTGTTGTTTGTAGTCTCAGTTTGTCACTCTTCTCTTTTTGGATTTAGTGAACTTTTAAGTTTGATAGTTTCTCCAAGTCAAACTTTGTTCCACTCTTCTTCCTCTTGGTTGAAGTAGGTCACTATGGGATCCTTTTTCCCCATTTCACTATTATATGCTTAGATTATTCAAATTTGCTCAAATTTTTCATCTAGTTGCATTGCAATTTTTGAAGTTTTTTTAAAAGAAAAGACAAAAATATTTTATACTTCTTCCATTTAGTTGCATTCAGTGTTTATTTTCGCTATTTTCAAAGAAAAATTCAAAAAGTCTTAAAAATTCTTGTAGTTTCTCATACATAGTTATAAATTCATTAGCTTTCATTCAAAAAAGAAAAGAAAAAGTTTGCTCAGTAGTTGCAATTTGCTTTGAAAATTACTTTTATGCATCATGTTCATTTTCTTTTATCGAGTCTATAACACCATACAAGTTTCACACCACTACCTATGACTAAAAACAACCTATTAAAAAGAATGACATAATTAAAAATTATTAGTAAGTTTCCTTTTCTAGGTTCATAGACCAATTAGCTTAAGCTAGACTTGTGGACTAGGAACTTTCAACTGTCCATAAGTATTTAAACTTCAGACATAGTTGGCAAATCACTAGGTAAATCCTCCTCTATATTGATTGTTTTTGGGAATATCCTCTCACATGAGAGTTAAGCATGAGGCCGCGTGAGGACCTGGACTGAGGAGATAACCCTCTGATTCTTGGTTCGAGCATAGACTAAGATTTTTTCCCATTTGGGGACTTCTGTCAATACCACCTCTTGGGCCCCATGTGGTGCCAATGTTGACATGGTTTCAGGCTTTGCTACCCTTCCCATGAGTACGAATCAAGCTAGCAACTGTCTCCCCATACTTTCAGTGTAGTTGCGGTAGCCTTTAGTCTCTTTGACATTAGGGTACAAACACACGTATACCGGAAGGCTATTTCTGGTCTACCTTGGGCGGGCTTGGAAGGTAACCCTGGTAGAAGGTGTGGGAGGGAGGTCGGGTGATTCCTCCACTTGTGCCTAAGAACATCTACAAGGATGCCAAGTAACTATCTATTAGCTTTCTTTTGCAAAGCACATATTACACCCTTTGTCATTAGAGGAAATTTGAGGTCTAAAATGGGCCTCCAAAGAAAAATAATAAAATAATAGTTAAAATAATAAAAGAATAGTTATTAATTTTGGAGGAACAATGAAAAAAACCACTTTTTTTGTTCATATTTTCGACATATATCCTTGTGGTTTTACTCAAATTCTGAGCGGGAGAGCTCGTTGGATGCAGAATTTAATTCTGCATCCAACGAGTACCCACACTGCATACTTTTGATGGACCCTCCTACCCCAAAAATAATAAATACCTGAAAAAACGTGATGATGATGTCAAAAGTATGCAATGTGGGTACTCATTGGATACTGAATTAAATTCTGCATCCAACGAGCTCTCCCACTCGGAATTTGAGTAAAAACACAGGGAGATATGTCGAAAATACGAACAAAAAAAGTAGTTTTATTTTATGAAAAATATGTCAATTCAACCATTATGATTGACTCATTTGATTGAAATTCTATTGGTTCTTGAATTCCAACTCACAAAATTTATTGTTGGCGCATTTTCTTATAAGGCCCATTTTAGACCCCAAATTTCCTCTAATGGGATGTTTTGGCTTTAGGAAATTTTTAGTGAGTGCTGTGTGGTTTGTTCGGGCTTAGTTGGCCTTTAGGTGTTTGAAGAGTCTATTTGTAGTTGTGGAGGACAAACCTCTCAGAAGCTCAAGAAGGTTGCAAAACCTTCCTCTAGTTATCACAGTGGAGCCTCCACCACCCCCTAAAAGGTGAAGATTAAGTACCGACGGTTCATTTGAACCGGTAGGAATTAGCAAAGTTCCAGGTGAATCGGAACTTAGCACTAATCAGGTTGATACAATCACAGTATAGGTTGAAGACTTGCAAGCTGACGAGTTTGCAATGAACTTTAACTCACCTCTTGCTGACTTAAATGATCCTATGATCGTTCAAGTTCTTCCATTTGATTCACCTATGATTGGTGTTCCCGTGAGCAGAGTTATGGCCAGCTCGGGAGAGGGTCTTTCTACCCCCATTTCAGCCGTTTTGGATGAAGGAGTTCCACCTCCCCCAGTTGGTAGTCCAAGAACAAATTTACCTGCTACACCCTTAACACAAAGCAGTCGAGTGGTTCAACCACCGGCTCCCTCGAATGTGGTAGGTCCTTCTAGTGGGGTAGTCACTGGGATTCCCAATGCACCTTTTGCTTCACCCTCTTTCATGAATATTGATCATAGTGGTCCTACTGGATCCTCCTCATTTGTTTACTGTTTCTCGTGGCATGGGGGGAACATTCCCCCATCCACTCCTTATGTAGGTCCTACACCTGCATATGTGGGGATGCAGTTTGGAAACACAAACTCTTATGGTCAAGGTTTCCAGACCCCAGTTTTGGCCCCATTCATGAGCTCTCCCTTTTCACTTTTTAGCGCAGTGATACCTGCTCCTATCTTCCAGACTCCAGTTTCATCTAGAGCAGCTCAAACCACTTACACTGCACCACACACAAATAATCCATTGGCTTATGGGTGGAATCCATTTCAAATTAGTCCAACTACTTCACAACCGGTGGCTAGGGGCAACCCCACCTTTACATTTGGGAACCAGGGGGGAAGTCTTTCTACTTCCCAAACACCGGCTTTTCAAGCTCCGGTTAGGCCTAAAATTCCCTTCCTGGAAACATTAAACTTGCCATATGTTTCTAAGTTAATGAATGACCTGGTCAGGCATAATGCCACTTTGCCACCTGTTCCTACCAAAATACCCTCAGACATTCCCAAGTTTGAGGGAAAAGTTGACGAAGATCCAGGTGCCCATATCACCACTTTTAACTTGTGGTGCTCATCCAACTCGCTGAATGATGACAACGTTGTGTTGAGGCTATTCCAAAGAACCTTGATTAGTGTCACAACAAAGTGGTATATTGAGTTTCCCTTTGCTGCGTTTGATAGTTTATTGGACCTAGTGAATGTGTTCCTTAACCACTTACAGCTTCCTGTCTGGTATGATTCCAGTACAGATTTATTATCTACCTTTCGATAGAACAAATCCACTCACATGTCAGATCATATCCAAGAGTGGAGAAGACGGAAGAGGCTCATTAAGGCCACAATTCCCCTCGAGTTCTTGTTAGAGTGGTTCCTTAAGTATTTATTGCCTTATATATCTAAGGATGTATCCACTTCGGGGATGACCACTGAAGAAGAGGCCATCCTCAGGGCCCAACAAATGGATTTGACATACTCTCAATCTGGGATATTATATGAAATCATACCTGAGGCACCGCAGTCTACCCATAGCTTGGACCCCATGTCGATGGTGTGGTTAGTTCATTAAAACCTCCCACTATAGAGTCATTGGCCAAGCAACTCCATTAGTTATCAATGAAGCAGTCTACAGTGGAGGTAGAAAAGGCTTCCCCCTCACCCCAAAATGAAAATGTTTTTTTTCAATATCCCAAAAGGGCAATCAACGACCCAGTGGGAAAAAGAAAAAGGGGAAGAAAGGTGAGGGAAACCAAAACAAGCCTAAATCCACGAATAATGTTGATGGGGGGGGGGAAGAGAAAAAGAAAGTGAATTTTCCCTATAAGTTGTGCCAGGAAGATCACCTGACCCATCAATGCCCTATTATTGATCAAGATCAGAAGATGCTCAAAATTCAACAACCAGTTGTCCTGAAGGATCCCTTTCCCCAAGGACAGAATGCATCTTCAGTTTCTAATGTAGTCGGGGGCACTGCTAGTGCTCCTCCTGACCAAAATTACATCAACATGGTACGATCTAGTCCCTTTCTCCAAATGAGAAATAAGAACTATGAAATAGAGGCTCCTGAGAGGGGTAACTCTGTTGGTGAAACCTCTAACCCTCTCACGATCGAGAAACCTGCTGACCCAATGCCTAAAATACTGAAAGGTGTCTTTAAAAAGGCATTTCACAATCCAAATTCTAGAGCCACTTCTAACTACTATGTAGTAGAATATTTGGCCCAAAATCCTTGTGTGATGTCCACATTGGAAGTGCTTCAGAGTTGTCCTACACAGCAGAATGCCCTTTTAGTAGCTTTAGGCAGAATGGATTCCTCGAGCCTGTTGGCCAAGTTTAATCTGTCAGATGTCATGATTCGCCTATGGTATCATGTGGCTTTGTCAGTAGATGTCATTCATGGCGGTAAAACCATTGGACAAATCATTGTTGATGAAGGTGCTTCCACATGTGTGATGTCTATTTCTTGTTGGAAGGCTTTAGGTTACCCAAAGCTTGTTTTGTCAAATACCTTACTTACTGCTTTCGATGGGAGGTCTTTCTGCCTGTATGGTATCCTACCAACTTTTGAGATTAAGTTGGAAGGGAAAGCAGTGGCTATTGAAATTGAGGTAATTGATGCTCCTTTGGACTATAACTTGCTTTTGGGGTGAAGCTGGACTTACACTATTTGTGCGATTGCCTCGGTCATTGTTCGAGTGGTGGTTTTTCCACATGAAGGGAAGTTGGTTACTGTTGACCAACTCAATTTCACTCGAAAGGGACATTTGGAAACAAATGAGTCCACGATGCCATTGGTTGATCAGGTCAAGCCGGATAATGAGAGCTTTGGGGTTAGTATGTATTCATCATTAATGGGCACTTTTGATATCCCGACCCCTATAAATTATTTAGGTTCTACTAGTGTAGGGAAGTCTATCGCTATGGTTTTCAATAGAATGGATCTTTGGGTCCTTCCTTCCCATTACGAACCTCAAGTTCCCTTGTCTGCAGTGGAAGTGGCTTACCAAGATATTTTTAACACCACTGCTGAATTTGTTTTGACTCCTTCTACGATCTCAGAGGAGTCAGAAGACACTTATCTGCTTGTTTGGGTAGAGAACCCTTTATATTCAAATGACTGCTTAGACATGGTTTTTCCTTCTAATGAAGCCATTTTGGAAGCCATGAGTGGGTGAGATAAGATCTGTGAAGATCTTTACCATAGATCCTACTTCCTTCAGAGCTGAGTAGAATCGAAAATAAGGAGTTCCATGTGAGACTGGCAGATGATGCTGATATACTGATCAATCCCTTACCAAGGGAGGGAATTTTTGTCGAGGGGAATGTGGAAAATATTTCTGTTACTATCCTTATCAACATCTCTGCAAATCCCGACGTCATCGAAAATGTATATATCGGCACAAATTGCTCTCTGAAGGAGATCGTTATATATACATCCTTATGTAAGGAGTTTCACAACATGTTTTCTTGGTCACATGAGGAGATTCCAGACATTGATCCATTAATTTTTGAACATGAAATCCGAACCTATCTTGATGCTAAACTGGTTCAATAGAAACTTAGACCTGTTAACTCACGTAAAGTGATAGTCGTTAAGGCTGAAGTGGAAAAATTGTTGAAAGCTAGCTTCATCTACCCTATTGCTTTGATGGAGTGGGTATCCAATCCAGTTCCCGTTGATAAAAATCAAGGGACAATATTCGTCTGTACTGATTTTCATGATTTAAACAAAGCATGTGCAATGACAATTACCCCACACCTTTTATCGATAAAATCATTGATGCTTGTGCAAGGAGTGAAGTTTTTTCATTTATGGATGGTTTTTTTGGGTACAATCAAATTCAAATTAGGCCAGAAGAACAACATAAAAGGGATTTTATTTGTCCATGAGGTACCTTTGCGTATAGAAAAATACCCTTTGGATTGAAAAATGCAGGGGCTACCTTTCAGCGGGCAATGAATTTTGCCTTTCATGACATTAAGACCATTGTCGAGCCTACCTAGATGATTTGCCTGCTCATTCTCGTAAGAGGATTGATCATCCTAATCACTTGCGCTTAATTTTTGAACAATGCAGAGATTAAAAAATACACTTGAATCCCCACAAGTGTGTTTTCTGCGTTGAGACGAGATGGCTACTCGAGTTGATAGTATCAAACAAAGGTATTCAGGTGGATCCTTTGAAAGTAGAGGCCATTGTAAATATTCCTCCTCCTTGTTCTATCAGAAAACTTCAGATCTTGCAAGGAAAATATAACTTCCTTCGACGTTTTATCGTTAATTATGCCAAGATCATTAAAGGTTTCATGCGCATGTTGAAACGGGACACTCAATTCGTATGGGATGAAACCGCACAACTTTCTTTCGAGGCATTACTGTCATGATTTTATATTGTATATGGTTGTGTCAAAGTCGACCATGGGGGTAGTACTGGTCTAAGAAGATGACAAGCTACAAGAGCACGTCATCTATTATCTTAGTCGTGCATTAGATGGTCCTAAACTTCGTTACTCCCACATCGAGAAGTTGGATTTGGAAGCTGTTTATGTTGTGCAAAGGTTACGTCACTACATCTTATTGAGGACCACTATAGTAGTGGCAGATGTTAATCCCTTTCAGTATTTTTTGTCCCGACGCATAGTTGGAGGCAAATTCAATAAATGGATAGTCATTCTCCAAGAGTTTGACTTGGATTTTCAGTCTACCAAATATAAAAAGTCCTTAGTTTTTGCAGAGCTTATTGCAGAATTTTCGATGAAAGAGAATGTAGTGGTTGAAGAGGACTCATTCCCACATGAGCACATTTTTCTGATTTCCACCTCTGATCCTTGGTATGGAGATATACTTATCTATCTCCAAACTCTAAAGTGTCCTACATCCTTCTCGTGGGAAGAGCGACGTAAAATGCGCATACATGCGAAAACTACCTTATCATCAGGGATACTTTATACCATAGAGGGGTAGAATCTGTTTTTCATCGATGCCTCACCCACAAGGAGGACGAGCATGTCATAAATGATGCCCATAGTGGAGCATGTGGGGGCCATTTATTTAGGTTAGCAATGACCTAGAAGATCTTACGTGCTAGTTATTTCTATCCCACAATCTTTAAAGATTGTGTGGAAGCTGTGAAGCGTTGTCATCCATGTCAGCTTTACACCAGGAAAATGCGGTCACATCCTGCTTCGTTGTTTCCTGTCATCGCGGTGGGCCCCTTCACTAAGTCGAGGGTGGATTACGTGATGTGCAACCCAGTTTCAGTTGGGGGGCACAAATATATCATAGTCGTTGTCGATTATTTCCCTAAGTGGGAAGAGGCCATGCCTACCTTTAAGTCTAATGGTGAAACTGCAGCTTTCTTCGTTTTCAACCAGATCATTACTCGCTTCGGTATTCCAAAGGAGATTTTCACTGACCATGGCAGTCACTTTCAGAATAGCATGATGACTGAATTGACTATTATGCTAGGGTTCATGCAAGATCACTCATCTTCCTTCTACCCACAAGCGAATGGTCAAGTTGAGGCAGTCAATAAGACCTTGAAGACTATTCTCAAGCGTATCATCAAAGCAGCACAGTCAAATTGGCACATTATGCTATATCCTGTACTTTGGGAATATTGGACTAACGTCAAGACTACCACGGGATTCTCACCCTTCCAACTCATTCACGGGGTGGAAGCAATAACTCTAATTGAATGTGACATTCCATCGCTTAAAATTTCCATTCATGTACTACCTGACACAACTGAATTAGAAGAACATTTGCTACATTTGGAAAATCTAGATGAATGATGTAAAGATGCGTTAACGGCAAACGAAGCTCATAAAAATAGGGTTAAAAAAAAATATGATAAATCGGTTAAGCCTAGAATTTTCTTTGAAGGGGAACTTATATTGCTCTGGGATCATGTCACGTCCCCATGCCTTCGACCGGTGAAGAGGACGCGACTCCAAGCTTAAACCACCTGGGCTAAGAGCCCCATGAACATGTACATGAATAAAATTGCTAAAACAGAATGCTTAAACATACACACATGAACATTTATCATGCACAGATGCAATCATCTATTAGACACAACGGAAACACCATACATTTAAGCAAGCATTCATTTAACATGTTCATCATTTTCATTAACAGAATTTACAGTTTACAATTGCAGAAGTGAAATGGATAAGATGACTTATCTTAAGATGAATTCGTTTCGCAACCAGCTACATCGCTGCAACGTTCCACCCAACCATAGGCCAGCGAGCTCCTTAATCTCTCAGCAACGCTGCCACCCCCGAGCTGGGCATGATTCTCCAAGGAATAAGGGAACAACAGGCTTACATGTAGCCAAGGATACACAAAACACACAGCCAAGCCAACAGAGTTGGGTTTATCAGGCCATTAAGGAGTTGGGGAAAGGCTCAATGCTAAGCTGGTGAGCTCATTACAGAGCCAAGAACACCTACACCAGAACTAGCCTGACCTCTAAGACACCCAAACACACCCAACACCAGGAATCAGTCCCTTCTCTGCTTAACAGTTCCTCAGGCCCTGCATTCCCTTCCAGTGCTATTCAGGGGTGATGGAGAAGAAGGCCAGCCCTCTAGCCCTGTCTATGTGGTTTCCAGCCACCAGGTTTATCAAGCAAACCAAGCCCCCATCCCTGCTCCCAACGCAGTCTAAATACCATCCATTGCACTCAGGCAATTAATTTAGCTGTCACAGCTTAAACAGGGGAAATGAATTCAAACAGTCTGCGGCAGCCTCAAGGCATAAAGACAACCACGGTCCACAGCATGGGAAAACAACAGTCCGTTCCTGAACAGCTAAGCCAGTAGATAAGAATTACACAGGCCACTCACAGTTCTTGAGCGTGAAATGGCCTCCTATAGGAAATTGTGGGTGACTGTGACCAACAGCTCCCAGCTTGTTGCGTGAGTGACAGCAACGTAGAGCCACCAATCAACCCGTGAGGAAAGGATCCGCCCACACCAACCACAAATCCGCAAAGGAAAACCACATGGGTAAGACCAGGAAAATCTTGTGCGTGAGCGTGAGCAACGTCTACTCCTGCGTGTGGACGAACAACAAAAATCGGGAGGTCGCGAAATGGAGAGTGAAATCTCTTCGTGTGGATGAGCAACGTGAGGAAAAAATAGACAAAACCAGAGGACCGTGAATTGGAAGTGCGTGAGCATTTTTTCCATTGTGGATTCAACCATGGGTGGAGTGTGTGTGTGTGTGAGGACTGACAGTCCTGCCACCCCACTCCCAAGACCATTAACTACCTCAACCACCAGTAGCCATTTTTTTAATGAAAGTGGTTGGAATAAAACAAGGGAAGAAGACACATGGGTATTTTTCTCTCATTGGCCAAGGTTTGACAATTTCCCCCACCCTTATCCTTGTGAAAATCATGCCCCTTTCTCATTTTAGTTGCCGCAATCGTAGCTGGTCGAGTTCATCTAATTAATTATATATGCATATTTACATGATTACCAACATAATATATGCTGCATGCCCCGATATACCATCGGTGACAATTTAAATCCAAACATAGCATAACTGATCAATGGTGGGGCCTTGGCCTTTAGCTCCACACCGTGATCATTTACAATATTTACATCATATACATCTATTGTAACGGGGTCAAAACCGGGGTGTTACAGATCACGACAAAAAACCCCTGGGGGCAGCAAAGTTCAATTCCATGTGGTTAGGACCCTACATTGTGTCGAAGGTCTTGAAAAAAGGGGCATATGAGTTAACTGATTTCGATGGAAATAAGATGCATGAGCCTAGAAATGGGCTCTACCTGAAGAAGTACTATGACTAGGCTTAGTGATTTTTCTTGTATTTTTCTTGTATGTAATTTTATGTACAATAGTTAGCTGGTTAGTGTTCTTATACCATCTAGTGGTTCTTACAGATGTCAGTTGAGTGGTTCGTAGGTTTTGCGGATGGTGCTAGTCGTCATACTTGTAACCTGTCTTCAGCCGCATGGGTCATTTATTCACCCTCAAGACAGCTAGTTTCCTTTGGAGGCGCTTTCCTAGGTCTTGGGTATAGGGCTGTTATTGAGTTGTTATGGGATTCCTTGTCACATGGAATCACCCAGTTAGAAGTCAGACTTGACTCTTAACTGGTGGTTTCCAAGCTCAATGGAGCTTATGGTGCGAAACCCTGCGAAAACCTACCTTGTTACGTCAGTTTTTGCAAGTTAGATTACTTGAAAGAAATTTCGATTATATTTCATTTAATCACATTCCACGTAATGAAAATACATTAACTGATTCATATGTGAACTATATTCTATATTAACACTTAGCACATATTTTGTAAAATTTACACAATAGATACATTTGGAACACATGTAAATAACCAGGATATATATATATGTAAAAATATGTCCATAGATAGGTCGAGTTTTGATCCTAAGATCCAGTGACAACTGTATAAATATACAAATAATTGGATCACAATCCATAAAATTCCCATAGATCTAGGCCTGATCACCCGCATCACCAGCATCATCAGCTTCCTCAACGGCAGTAGCCTCTTCAACTTCTATGTAAACAAGAACAGCCCTGGCTACCCTCCTATTGAGGTGTATCCAGGTAGGTGGAATCCCTATGACACACTCTTGCATAATAGCAGGAATTTCCTCAATCCGTATAGTCGAAACTCTTTGGGTCAGCCTGGCCATCTTTCCCTCGAGTACCCTCAGTAAACCCTGGTCTTCACCTGCTACAGGCTATACATACATCTTGGGGTGCCCATTCGGGCGTACAGGTCCAATATCTGCATTTTAAATAACATTAAAATGGATTAAAAACTCTTATACATATGTATATAACTTTATGACAAAAATTCATAAAAATTTAAAAACATAAAAAGGAAAATACCTAGCTCTCGCCATACTCCTCCTAGCAAAAGGACGAGATCTTTGTATCCTCGAAAATCTAATCTAGAGTAAGGAAACTACTCAAGTGCTGGAAACTGCTGCTCCCACCTCACATAAAAGTCATCATCGTATACACCTTGGACCAATCCTCCACCTCCTTGGCAGAGGAAGACTTCTCCCCACCTGATTAGTCTAGGATGGCGAGGATAGAAAGTTGGAAGTGGTACTGCAGGGCTGATAGTGGGCACTCTCTCCAAGAAGAATGCCACCAATATACTCAAATACCCAAAATTCTTACGGCATCCTGTCTTACAGTCAGAGAGTTGTTTCCTCATGATCGCGATCATACCTGAACACCAATCAAACACAGTCCCCTGTAAACACTCCACTTCTACTCTCATTTGGGTCCAAGTGCCGAGATGAAATGATGAAGATTCTGTAACCCGTACCATTGTACTTACCACTACCTGTAGTGGGAAGTTGGAGATATGAACAATCGGGATACATGATCCCTTTTTCTGATTTCCTGGTGTGCAGTAGGTGTCCACATAGTCTTGGACAATTATGGGGTCACCACCCCTGCCAGTACCTTCGAGGTTCACAAGCTTACTCCTATGAGACAACCCTGTGATGAAATACATGTCTTCGATAGTTATCTCCAAGATCTCACCTTGAAGATCAAAATTCCCGAGGTCATGATCACAATAGCTAATCAAATGTTCAAGCAAGCAGACATTGGCCCGCATTGGAGAAGTGTAGAAGAACTTTAGTAACCCACTTTGTCATAGTGCATGCACAGTGGGGGCATCACAAAGAGAATCTCGGTCCATATCCTTGTGTTCTCGTTCCCTCCATTCTAAAACCATGATTGAATCTTCCCAAATGACCACCATTAATCATTAGAATCTATCAAATTCTTTTCATTTTGGAAAAATATAAACTTTTCTATGTTACACAGTACACGCAACTGTCTTCTAGACAGGTCATGTGTCACACCCAAGTTTCCTTCAGGGAGGTCACATGTACAATGCATGTACATGACTATATAAGTCGCCTACTCACGTGTACTGCGCAACCTCCCAAGGGCAAGCCCAAAACATTAAAAATTTGCATAAAATTGAAATTTAGCATAGTTGGAATGAAAGAGGAGAGAGAGCTAGCCAACCTGACACTTGCGGAATTTGAAATCATCCACCGGTTTTTCCTTGT
Organism: Pseudotsuga menziesii; assembly: GCA_001517045.1. Taxonomy (NCBI): domain Eukaryota; kingdom Viridiplantae; phylum Streptophyta; class Pinopsida; order Pinales; family Pinaceae; genus Pseudotsuga; species Pseudotsuga menziesii. The sequence continues at coordinate 352,045 of LPNX010297191.1, read as the reverse complement.
TGAGAAATCCAAGTCAGAGGTGAAATATTTCCAAATTGGGTAAAAATATCAAATGGTATGTTTTAATTCTATTTTTGAACTATATATAGAAAAAAAATTCAATTTTTGGGTTTCTAGCCTATACTTTGAAAACTATTTTTATAATTGAACTAATACCATGTATTTTTCCTAATGCAATGGGTTCAAATTCTTTAAAAATTCGTTATTCGCTCATATAGGGTAGGATTTGAGTCTTTCACATGCACTTTTGCATCTATACCTTATCCATTTTTAACCCTAGGATTACCTCTTTGACTACGGATTTTGGTGTTTAACCATTTTTACCTCGCCTACATCATTATTCTTCTGGGGATAGGGCCTCATTTCCATGAGTAACCTAGTTTAGAACACTTTTTCATATTTTTTTACTCATGCCGCATTTGTCATAGGTTTAGGGGAGCCTTCTTAGCTACTTTTCAGGCCAAATTGAGCCTCAATTTGATGTCTTTTTACAAGTTATCCCTTTTTTATAAGGCTCCCCGCCCTTATGGAGTTTCTTTAGGACCATTTCTAACTCCTCAAAATAGACTTGACTGCCAAGTAAACTTGTCCATTCAGGCTTGTTAAGAATATGTGAATGGGCATACACATTGGTGGTAGGTTATTGCTTTTTTAAGACCATGTGGAATAATACAAAAAAGGAACACTCTCTTTTCTTCAGAATTGAGAAGAGTATTCTCAGGTATAGGTTTATCACTTTTCTAGACCTAAGGGACTAAACTTACGGAAAAGGAGTGCCCGGTATGATCTTATTTTTCTCTTATTTTTCTCTTTTTCTCTTATTCATGCTTAAACCCTAAAGAACAAAGCATCGAGTTTATTGTTGTAAGCCCCATTTCTCGTAATCAAATTGATCTTTCTGAGTGATCTTGACTTCCTTCACAATCATAAAACTCAAGCTATATGCTGCTTTTAAAGGGGAGTTGGGTAGGTCGTAATTTAGCATTTTTGGACCTTCCTAACTAAGTACGAAAAAGGTGCACCTTACTTCTTCGGAATCTAAGAGAGTTCTTATGTGGTTTGTTTTATACTTTTTCAGCCTCAGGAGACTAAATTGTATGAAAAAGAACCCCCCTAGAGTCTTCTTCAGAGTTTTCAGACTCTCAAAATATGAAAACACCAACGAGCATGTACTAGTTCAGGCTCGTAAAATCCATGAATCAATAGCATTATCAAGCATTATTCTCTCTCTTCTTCAAGCTTGTAAAAAATGAAGAGAGACCTGAGTTAAATTTCCTAGACTCGTTAAAATTTAAAAGGAAAGATAAGGAATAAGTAATCTCTTTGGGTTATAAGCAGTGGCAGCATGTACTCCTTGAACATAGCACTCTTTGAACTTTCTGATACTCATGTCTCAGTTTACACTTTCAGCTCAACTATTACTTCGAGTTTCTTACTCCTCCACTTGTCCTTTATACATGGGGAATCCGATCATGTCTCTTACATGACATATGAGTCTACTTGTCCTATATTCAAGTTAAAATCCGCCTTGGTTCATCTCTATGCCATGCTCATTGTTCAAGGATTTATCCCTTCATCTGAATATTATCTTGATTCCATCATTATCCTATCTGAGTATTACTTGTGTCTACCTTCCTGTATCTAGTTCCTAGTCACTCTTGTGATCTATTGGAGGATCAATTGCCTTCCTCATCATAGTATGGTTTGTCATCAGCACTTCTTGAAGATGAAGAAGTAGAGTTTTGAAGATGGTACCTTAGGATTCACTATCATTATTGGTGAACTCCTTTGCTTCAGTTGTCAATTTCACTCATTGTCTAACATTCTGTTGAATTCCTTCCATGTTCGAATTCAACACATCTATTCACATGGCAGGGATTGTACTGGTTCCTTTGGATTTCAATGAAGTCCTTAGGTGTACCTTTATAACCTAAGTTGCACAAGATTTTGTTATGTTTAGTTACACAGTTTCCAGATTTTGAAGACTCATCATTGTATATTGTGGCTTCGATCCACCTTTGTAATATACATGGTCTTGTACCCTTATCGCATGATGTAATCAAATTATGTAAAGGAGCTAGTGTTCCAATATATTGAACATGGCATCCTTGGATATGATTTTTTATATGGCATTGATATGTATTTGTTTCGGGTACTTCCTCTACTGCCCTGGACACTTGAGTTCTCGAAGATTAAAAGATTGTAATGTATTTCGACCATCGCTTCCCTCTGGCCTCACACATTAGGGGGCATATGTTATCAGCCAAAATGGCACTTCTCCATCCCAGTACTAACATTCAATATGTTGGTACACAAAAGGACAAATAGGATTGAAGTGGCCAAAACACTATATATGTGCATGACTATTGATGCATAATCTCCTGACCAAATTCACATATTTTTATTTGGTGATTAGGGTTGCACACGTGACTAGTTGCATTGCAACCCGCATGTACCTTGAACACGTGAGTTTCCTTTGAGCAAGGAGCAGGGATAATTTTAGGGGCGAATTTTAGCCCAGTGGGCTATTTTTCCATGTTTTTCTCCCAAAAAAGATTCGCCATTTTGCATTTTTTGAAGCCCTATTTCGCCCAATTTTGATGGGGTAAAATTTTTTCACCCTAAAAATCGCCAAAGTATTATATAAACAATATAAAATCCTTGGAAATTAAAATATTTTTGAAAAATATAGCCATTCATTTTATAGTTGGTGTTTTAAGAATTGGTAATATTCGCCAACATTTATACACTTTTAAATAAGTATGGTTCCTTAAAATCATCCCTGGCAAGGAGCGTCTCACACGCGTCTTCCCTATATATATACTCCCATGTACCTTAATTCAATATTAAAAAATATAAACCATGATTAGTCGAGATCAGTTGAGCCTTAATACATAACTATCTCAACTGTCTCAACCATCCTATCCTTCGAAACTACTCTATTTCCTCATGTATAAATAGAGGCCTTGGGATGGGGCTAATCAATCATTCTTAGAAGAGAAAATTTATGCCGGTGGTATACCTTCAGACTCTTGGAGCAGTAGAACTTAGTGTCCTCAATTTGCAGAGGATTCCTTGTTTTAGAAGCTGGGTTGTAATCTCACCATTCTTTGTTTATTAATAAAGAAATTTCTTCTTCCAATCTTTGTATTGTTGCTTTATCATGTATGATGGATTATTAATTTTTTCAATTATGTTATTATGAATATGCATTTCCCTAACCACTGATATATATATGAGATATTGCTGGAAGAATTTGTTCTTTACAGGTGAGTTGGAGCAGCCCTAGAAGCTTTGGAAGAGATTGAAAGAGGAGAAGACAAATCTTATATCAACCATCATAAACCAGGTTTTCCAAATTTCCTTCCTATTCCTATTTCATTTTCTACATAATTTGATTGTCTGCAAGTGTCTTAGTAAGTTGGTAACCCTAGAAACCCTAGGTTACAAAGGTGCATTGTCCTTAACAACAGTAGCTCCCTATATATATATATATATATATATATAATTACCTTTCCACACTGGAACACCATACTATATCCCTTATTCTCCAAATCTAATACTGAGAGTGAACTAACCTTCAACTATTAAATGAACAATGCCTCAAACACCTCCATATATCCTCTTATCTCTAGCTGGAATGTCACACATCCAGCCCCCTTCATTGCATGCATGGTGTTATCCCCATAAACCACATGGCAGTCTGAGCCTATCTCTAAAATAATAAGAAACACCAACATCATTCCTATCATATGGTGAGATGAATCATTGTCCATGACCCATTTTCCAATGTCCTCAAACCCTGCACGACCACATCTTAAAAGACAAGAAGCGAGAAATTACCTTCTCAAACTTCTTAGCAAAATCCCCAATATCAGCTAATTCTACTATTTACATCTCAACCTTTCCCTTTTTCATTTTATTTGGACATTAACTTGCATAGCGGACAATCTTGTGCCAAGTAAATCATTTCACTTTGGTCATGTCTTTATTTTGTTCACTTTTCGAGCTACACCCACCATCGGGGCCTTTCTTGGGCCTCTACTTTCTCTTCCCTATAAGAGAAACATTCTCCTGATCATCCCCATGCTACAAATCTTTTGATGGAGCTAACTCTCATCTCCTCCTATATGAAATCACCCCAAAGTCTATTCCATGTAGGCATGTTCTCCCCAGAACCAATTGCATGCACATATTCCTGCCATGGTTGTGAGAAACCATTGAATGCAGTTCTAACCAAGTTTGCATTATCCACTTTCTCACCAACAACACCCATCTCATCACATACATGTGAAATCCTATTAAGGTATGATGTAACATTTTTAGTCTTGGTCATCTTATTATCTCTCGATTTATCCGTCAAAACCATTTTTTGGTTTTGATTATTGCTTTGGTACAACTTCATCAAAGTTGCTAACATATCAAAGGCATTCATTTTACTAGTCACATGAGGCATAATGTGGTCTTCCACTGCATCAAGGAGAATATGTTTTTCCTTCACATTCTTCCTATTATATTCATCCAATGGATCAAGATTAGTGGGAATTGTGAAAACTCCTTGGTTATATCCCATCACTCAAATTCCTCCAACATCAAAGTGATCCTCTCATTCCATGGAATGAAATTTGAAGAACCCTCCAACCTATCCTCAAATTGCAAGCCAAATGTCAAAGACATAATCACTAACCATCAACAACAAGCCCAAATATGCTAGGTGGAATAACTTTGCAATACCCTTACTTCCACCTTGTGTAAAATATTGGTTTTCACTATTCCCTTTCTTAGATTCCCAGCTCAGATACCATGTAGAAATTTATTGAAAAAACCCTAGAAACGATTTACACTTCCAATAAATTGATAAACTCTGATTTATTTGTACGAAAATCTAACACTGCAAATCTGCAATTTTTGAATGTAAACACAAAAAGTCTTCACAATAACCCAAATCGGGTTTCTATCTCCAATAAAATAATTTGCCATGGATTAATGCACAAAATTCTATGGGCATTCAAATATGTATTTTATGCGTAGAAATACATTGAGTCATAAACTGGAAAATGAACAACAAAATAAAAAAGAAATCACACACATTTGACACAATAATTTTTTGGGTGATTCCCCTAGAAAACCCTAAAGGGAAAACTAGTTAAATGAAAGAGAATTTTATTAATAATTATCCCATAGAGAAAATGGAAATTTACAACATTAAAACCAACAATAAATGTACCTTGTAAATCATGCCAAACTTAGAAAATTCATCTCAACAATGTGTTGTACAACCTCAGTATAGTACCAGCACCTTGATTTCTATGCCCTCTATATGGTCTACACCCTCAAAATTGTATCGTATGATGTTAGCATTAAATGCAACAATACGAACCTTGAATTCATGTTGAAGATTGTAACTTCAGAAGATATTCTTATTGAATTATTGTTGTACCTCCTTTGGGAGATGTTATTGATGTACTTGGTCATGTAAAAGTCTTGAAAGAATCAATGTAAACCTTCCATTGTAAGTCGAGTCAATAGTACCCAAAAGAAATGTTATATAAATGTTATTTTGAGTCTCCCTAGACAAGTCGACCCAGTTAGGGAAAAAGGTCATACACATGATGTGTATAAATATAGAAGGTACACCTCTCATTTGGACACACAACTTACTCAAGAAAGTGCTTATGAGAGAGAAGAAGAAGTTGCATTTGTCGTTGTGGTTTATCTTATCTCAGTTTTACATTGGTATTGGTCAAAGAATCTATACTAAGAAGTTGTTTGGTTTTCTCTCTTGTGGTTTCCCTGAGAAAAAAATTTGTGTTATTTTGTGTTGTTGTACTTGTTTTCCTTTTAGAGATCCTATTGCTTATGGTTATGATAATAATGTTAATTATTTGAATATCTAATATTACCATTAAAAATATAACATGTTGTCAGAGCCAACCTAAAAGAAGTCTTTGTGTAGTTATAATTAACAAAAGTTGGAAAATAGGGTTTCCTATTCTGAGCACTTCTCTACAAAGATAAGCTGAAAAAGGGAGGACCATTCAATTCACTCTAGGAGGGTGCATCTTCTTGTGGAGACAGAGTCTAGTTCTGTGGATTTTCAATTTTTGACCTAACACTATTGTTGGGAAAACTAAGGCATCAAATTTTTAGCAGTTTTGTCCATAGATTTAGGAAAAGGAGTCCATTGCTCAACTCGTCTTAAGGAGGCACATCTCTCTCTCCAATAAGTTTTGCAAGATACCAAAGTTGAAAAAACAAGGTTTCTCTATCAATCCCTAGGTCAAACAGAAGTAGTTTTCAAAAAAGGCATTGATACAAGCATTTGGTTGAAGCACTCTCATTGGTAAGCATTATTCTCTCTTTTCCATTTGAGGTTCTCATTTTATCAAGATGGAAAACAATACCAAGCTTGAGGACAAGCTTGAAGGAGCTAAGAACTTCTGGGCATGGAAGTATAGAGTGCTTCTCATACTAGAAGAACATGATTTGGAAAACTATGTTAAAGGAGAAGTTGCAGAGCCAGAGGGAGATGAAGACAAAGCTAAGCACAAGAAGAACTTGGTAAAATCCAAGAGGATTATTTCCAATTCCATCAAGGATCATTTGATCACACATGTATCCTCCTCAAAGAATCCCAAGGATATTTTTTGTGCTTTGACTAGCTTGTATGAAGGAAAGAATATCAATAGGAAGATTACCATGAGGACTAAACTCAAAGGTGTGAAAATGCAGAATTCATAAAGCATACAAACTTACTTCACAAGAATCTCCTAGATCAAGGAAGAAATAGAAGCCATTGGAGACAATGTTGAAGAAGCAGAAGTGGTGATGACTACCTCGAATGGTCTCCCAAGATCATGGGAATATTAAATTCAAGGATTTTTTGCTAGAAGAAGACTCTCCAAATTTAGTAGGCTATGGAAGGAATGCATGCAAGAAGAAGATCGATTGATAGCTAGAGAATAAAAGAAGGGGAGAGAAAACAATCAAGCCCTAACAACTCATGCCAAGAAGGGAAGGACCAAGAAGGAAGAACATTCTCATAAGTATCCTAGAAGAATTAAAAAGAAGGACTTATCATAGCATATGTAGCTAGGGTTTTCACCCTATCTTGTGCTGATGAGCACCTACTAAGGAATCTGGAATCCTTAGTAGCAGTTCGATTAAACTAAAAATAAACTGGAAAGTAAAAAGCTAAGCTAAGACAGTAAAAGTAAATGACAGGAAGTAAAAATGACAAGACGATGTATAAAAAATGTTTTGTATTTGTATTACCTCCAATGTGGAGGTTGGTGGAGTCCGTTGCGCTGGTCCGATGTCGGTGGCTCCGAGCTCCGAGCTGGTCCTTCTGCTTCTCCGATGGTGGAAAATAGGCCAAAAGGGGTCTCAATGATGGAAGTAGCTTGATGGTAAGCTAGGGTTTCACGAGATGTTTTGGCAGAGTAAGGGTGCTTATGACTGTGGATGTGAAATGAGGGGGCTTCACCACTTATTTATAGTTTTTTAGTGGTGAAGTGCTTGCCCATGGTTTTTGGAAACCATGTGGTTTAGGGCAGCTTGTTTAGGGTTTTTGGCCCTTTTAGGGTTTTTCTCCTTTTTCCTCATTATTTTTATTCCTTTTCTTCCCTTTTGGGGATTTTTGCTATTTTTGGAGGAATTTTGGTTATTTTTGGAGGAAAAAGGGGTTTTTGGGCCTTTTGGAGGCATTTTAGGCCTTTTAGACCCATTTTAGATGGTTTTATGGCCTTTTGGAGGCTTTTAGTGGGATTTTCAGGGAAATATGGTAGGTAAATGGACGAATGAGCCATGAAATGGGGGAGATGAGGTAGTTAACCATTTTTGGGTGTTAACAGCATAGATGTTTCACTTGTGACGGGAAAGGACATATTACAACAGATTTCCCCAAGAAGAAAGGAAATAAGAAGATATACCATGCTCACACTACAGAAGATGATGAACCAGTCAAGAATAAAGCTAGGGAAGAATCCTCCAATGATGAAGAATATGTCTTGATTTCAACACTCACAGGTATGATTACTTATGGTAGTAATGTTTGGCTTGTAGATAACGATGCTTCCAAGCACATGACAGAGTTTAAGCATTCCTTCACCCACATGACAGAAGAAGATTCACCTCACAAGGTGAAACTTGGAGATGACTATCAATACCCCATAAAAGGAGTAAATGAAGCATCCTACATGCTAGACTCGGGAAAGTCTATCAAGATGAAATATTTTCTCTATGTACTAGGATTGAAGAAGAATGTCATGTCCATATAAAGCCTTGATGCAAGAGGATTTTGAGTTGCATTTGTTGATGGCCAAGTACTCATGTGGCCTAAAGTTAAAATATTTGATGATGTAGCAGTAATTGGAGAGCAAGAGGGAGACTTGTACAAATTGAAGGGCCAACCAGAAACATCATTGGTTCATGAAACAATAGAACCAAGTGAACTATGGCACAGGAGACTTGCACATATACACTACAAGGCATTATCGATTGCAAGCAAAGTAGTGATGGCTCTACCAACGCTCCAGAAAAAACATGGAGGTGCGTACAAAGGAGGTGCACAAGGGAATAATGTGAAGAAACCATTTCCAAGCAGTGGAAACAAAGAGAATGAGATATAAGAGATTGTACACTAAGATGTATGTATACCCATGTCATACAACTCTCTAAGCATGCATGCATATTATGTTTCTTTTACAAGTGATTACTCCTACAAAACTTGGATTTACTTTTTGAAGACAAAATATGAAGTGTTTAGTAAGTTCAAATAATTTAAATCCCTTGTAGAGAATCATACTTAAAAGAAAATAAATACCTTAAGATCATATAATGGTGGTGAATTTACTTTAGAAAGTTTCAAATATTTATCTAAAGAATCATGGGTTAAGAGGGAGTTGAGCACTCCCTGCAATCCACAACAAAATGGTGTTGTAGAGAGAAAGAGCAATACAATAATGGAAGAAATCAAAGCCATGATCCATGATCAAGATCTTCCAATGCACTTATGGACCGAAGCAACAAGAAAAAAATGTATGTCTAGAACAAAACACCACACCATGTACTAGAGAACAAGACTCCAGAAGAAGTATTCTTAGTAGAGAAGTTAGAAGTCAACCATCTCTGAATATTTGGCTTCCCAATTTATATACATATTCCCAAAGAGAAGATAAATAAATTGGATCCTTTAGGAAGGAAGGGAATCTTGGTTGGATATAGTGATACATCGAAGGATTACAGAGTCTATATACCGAGCTTCGAGAAGATCGAGACCAACAGATATGTTACCTTTGATGAGGATGTAACCTTCAATAGATCAAAACATATTCACTTCGACAAAGTACATGAAGAAGAACTTGAAGCTCCAAGAGTCAGAGACATAGTTATGGAAGAGAGGACTTCAAAAGAACAACAAGATCATGAAATTATCGAGCCACAGAGATCAGTAGATCCACCCCAAGATGTGAACACCCACAAGAGAATACCAGCTTAGGCGTGAGAGATCATCCAATATGCATAGAAGTATTGTGCTCCAAATGAGACGTCTAGAGAGAGTAAGAGACCTCAACCTTACTCCAGTTATGTGGCAATATTATGTGACATCATTGATGCAGAGCCTTCCATCTATGAAGAAGCAATCGAGAAGAAAGAGTGGAAGTATGTTATGATCAAAGAGTACCAATTGATCATGAAGAATGATTTATGGGATGTAGTTCTGAGACCTGAAGGGAAGTGAGTAGTGTCTTCCAAATGGATCTACAAGATTAATCATGTAACAAATGGAAACATCGAGAAATATCATGCAAGATTTGTGGCTCATGGATTCTCCTAGAAAGAAGGCATAGATTACGAGGAGACATTTTCTACTGTAGCCATATACACTTCTATTAGAGCTATTATTGCAATAGCTGCAGTGATGAAGTGGAAGGCACACTAGATGGAAGTAAAGACAACCTTCCTGAATTGTGTCCTAGAAGAGAAAGTTTATGTAAGAGGGAGTGATAAGTCCATGTTACATATTAGAGGTGTTCACATCTAGCAAGAAAAATGGATGTTTTTATGGAATACAAGAGGTCTTCACATCCAACATGAAAAAGGGTTGGATCTGTGGAAGACATGTGATCTTCACATAGAAACATGAAAAAGGGTTGGCTCCATGGAAAATGTGTGTGATTTACATCCAATATGAAAAATGATTAGTTATGTAAAGCATTATCACTCCAGGAAACTCCTCTAGGTTGTAGCTCGAGGATGCCTGGTAACTTAAAACGTTTTTTAGGGTTTTCTGATATGGATCAAGTCAGGTGACCTATATAACCTCCCACTCTCAAGACATGCATGAAGCTCACTCAATCACAAGGATTTTAGTTACAACTTGTTCAGTAGTTTGAAAATAAGGTGTAGGGATGGAGAACACATCAAGCTGGAAGACTTACATACAAAACATATGCATGTAAATGGCTAAATCCTGGCAAGGATGGTACTTATAAATCAAATCACATTAACTCACCAATAGGATGACAACTATTAGCTATTAATCAACTTGAAAATTACCTAAATGCACATTCAGACATAAGTACAGTAAAGATAAAGATGATGGCTGAACAACTCATAACAAAAGAGTTTACAATTAGAATAAACAAGATGAGACGCTTGACAATAGAATAGGCTTACAAATCCCCAAAGTCGAACCTTTATTATAAAATCAATCATGGGCTTTATAACCTTTTACAAAAATGACAGATCCTAAAAATCCAATCTATTTACACAAAAAATACTTGAAAGTGATAGTTTTCTTATATTAGGGATTCAAACCCTTGCTAACTATTTGTCTATCTATTGTGAAGATCTAGTTCACTGAGCGAACTTTTAATAACTGAAGTGGTCGCTGATAATCACCACTACTAGTTCACTGTGAAATTGCCACCAACAGCCAGTGTCTCAGTGTTTAACTAAAGTGACCTTTCTTGTTTAATCCGCCAGATTTTTCTACCTTGCCGTCGCGGTCGCTGATCGAAAGCTCTGTCTTCTAGCACATTGGCGCCCTAGACCAGAACAATGTCATTGTTTCGGAGGTGGAACGAACTAGTTTTATCACTGTCAGAAGTCATTTTTCAAAGGAATCGGGGCATTAGTCCTCTACGCCCATCGATGGAAAGTCTTGTTATTAGCCGATGCGCGTAACTGTTATTTGGAATTATTTTTGTGATTGATTGAAAGCCTTGTCCGTTTCCTCACTGACATTGCGGAGCTGCTTAGATTTACCTCACCGATCTGTAGTCCTTAGTTCTTCCGATCTCCGATGCTTTTCTATTGATTGATAGGAAGCCTTGTCCGTTGCCTTACCGACACTATGGAGCTGCTTGGTTCTAAACTCTTCGATCCATATCCCTTAGTTCTTTCGATTGCCGATGAGTCTCTATTGTCGTAGAACCTGCAGTTGGTCTGTCTCCCACCGTTGCGGCTCCTTAGTGGACTATCTTGTCGATCTGTAGTCCTTAGTTCTTTCGATCGTCGATGATTTTCTATTGATTGATCGAAACCCGTAGTCAGTCTGTCTCCCACCATTGCGGCTCCTTAGTGGACTATTTTGCTGATGATTAGTGTTTTCAAGTTTCGACGCATAGCCTTAGTTCTTCCGATCGTCGATGATTTTCTATTGTGGTGAAACCCGTAGTCAGTTTGTTTCCTGTCGTTGCGGCTCCTTAGTGAACTATCTTGCTGATGGTTTATATTTTCAAGCTCTGATGCCTTATTAAGTAGTGGTTTCGATCTCCGACACGTGACTTTCGGCAACATTTTAGTGTTTTATACCGCCGACACTACGAAAACTTTCAGCTTTACTTCACCGATCCGTAGTCCTTAGTTCGTTCGATCGCCAAAGTTTTCATCTGATCGTGGAAGACGCAGTCTGTATGTCTTTCGGTGGCTAATGCGATGTTCTAATCCTCGCCCAAGCCACCGAAGCTACAACTTTGTGAAATTTTCATAAAAAGTAGAGGCTTTCATACTATTAGTGATATTCATATCCCTCATTGTGTGAATTAAATTCTTCATACTATCGAAATAAATTATTTTGGGAGATAACATAAAGGTTTGCATCTAGTATGAAAAAGGTCTGGCATTGCATAGATAGGCATCCAATATGAAAAATGACTAGAATTGTGGAAAGCTACATCCAGTATGAAAAAGGACTGGCTCTGTAGAGGTACACCCAACATTAAAAAGGGTTGGTTGTTGTACGAGTACACCCAGCATGAAAAAGGGTTGTTGTTATACAGTTACTCCCAGCATGAAAAATGACTAGTTGATGTACTTATATACATGAGAGGAACACCTAGCATGGAAAAGGGCTAGTTGTTGTACTGGTACACCCAACATGAAAAAGGGATGGTTATTGTACGGGTAGTCCCAACATGAAAAAGGGTTGGTTGATGTATTGATATACATGAGAGGTGCACCTGACATGAAAAAGGGATGGTTATTGTATGGGTACCCCAAGCATGAAAAAGGGTTGGTTACTGTATGGGTACTCCCACCATGAAAAAAGGGCTAGTCGATGTATTGATATACATGAAAGGTACACCCAACATGGAAAAGGGATGGTTGTTGTACAGGTACACCCAACATGAAAAAGGGTTAGTTGTTGTATGGGTACACCCATTATGAGAAATGGTTGGTTGTGGTACTGATATGCATCCGACATGAAATAGGGATGGATCTGTAGAACTTGTTATGATGTATAGATTTGAGAGATGTCACAATTCAATGGCTAGAGTACCAAGTTGCAGCAACAGTGATGAGATCTGTTGATCATGTCTAGTGATTATGACCATGACAACATAATACCTTCCATGTTAAAAGGGAGTATTAAAGATTGTAACTTCATAAGATATTCGTATTTTTTTTATTGTATTATTGTTGTACCTCCTTTGGGAAATGTTATTGATATACTTGCTCATGTAAAAGTCTTGAAAGAATCAATGTAAACCTTTTGTTGTAAGTCAGGTCGATAGTACCCGAAAGAAATATTATATAAATGTTATTTTGAGTCTCCCTCGACAAGTCGACCCTATAACAGTAATAAGTCGGCCTAGTTAGGGAAAATGGTCAAACACATGATGTGTATAAATTTAGAGGGTGCGCCTCTCATTTGGACACTCAACTCACTTAAGCAAATGCGCATAAGAGAGAAGACCATGTTGTCTTTGGGGTTTATCTTATCTTGGTTTGGCATTGTTCTTGGTGACAAAATATGTACTAAACAAGTTGTTGAGTTTTCTTCATTGTGGTTTCCCAGAGGAAAATATTTGTGTTCTTTTGTGTTGTTGTACTTGTCTTTCTTTTAGAGATCCTATTTCTTATGGTTATGACAATAATGCTAATTGTTTTAAGATCTAATATAACCATTAAACATCTAACAATTAAAAGTCAATTTCTCAATTGTGCAACTTACCTCCTATGCAATAAACATAGTATGAATACCTCCTCTATTTATGTTTGTTCACTCTTTCCTTGGGATTCATGCTCCTCCCCTCCTTGGAATTGAATCCCCCCTTCTATTTGCTACAACCTCTTTTCTTTATCTTCATCTCTCCAAAAACCCTCTTCATTCACCATGTCTCTCCACTCTCCTTAGGTAGCTTTTATAATTTCACTAATGATTATTCAACTACATCTAAATATCAACGGTCCATATTAAATCTTGTCCTCACTAGATCAATGGTCATGAATTAATCTCTCATTGAGATGACCTATATCACATAAGTCACTCAAACTATATAAAATTCACGTTAGTCATTAAAAATAATAAAAGTCACTTTATAAAGTGCCCACCTAAAGAGTAACTTTTCATACCATTTCTACATGCTAGAAACATATCCTATGTAGAAGTACCTGTCCAAGCTACAAAAAATAACACCATAGTTGATATGTTTTACTTTAATAATGGTTTACCCAAGCAAAATCGTCATTCAAAACTATTGTCTTAGGTCCAGACATAAGTGTTCATGGTATCCCCAATTTTTTTTTAATTTAGTGATTAGGATGAAACTCCATTTTTCCCTATTTTGGGTTTCAGAACTTGTTATGGTTTGAGTTTAGCATGATGCTATAGATACTTGTATGTCAATTCCAATTTTCCTTCTACAGTTCTAGAAAACAACATTTAGTTCAATCATAGAAACTTTTAATTTCATTAACAACAACACTATCATGGTTTGAAACAATACAATGTAGTTGACTAAGCACCTTTTCAAATCTACTCACCTACACATAGTGATATCTACAGTCCTATCAGAACAACTTCAATGGTTGGTGTAAGGTACTTTTGTAGTTGATGATGACTTTTCCAATAAAATGTGGGTCTTACTAAAAAAAGGAGATCTGAGTCTCTTTTTAAGTTCAAATCCATGAAGAATGTGATAGAGAGAATCATATTGAAGTGTTAAGGTCCCTTAGACAAGAAATGGATTTGAATACAATCGTAATAATAAGTATGTTGATGTTTGTAGTCAAGAAGGCAAATATAGGCAATTCTCTACTTCAATATACTTATTGACCAAATAGAGTGGTGGGGAAAAGAAAGTACACATATGTCTAGATAACATGGTGCCCCTATCAATAAAGATACACCCCTCATATTGTGGTGTCTCAAGTTTCACATCCTTTCCAATTTATCCCTCTTGTGCATCTCTTTTGAGATACATGCTGGAACTTATGATGAACCCCCCATGAAAAGACAAAGGGTAAGTAAAGGTGGGCCTTTATAGAAGGGATGTTTTTCTTTAGCGGAGGTTATTTCCAATTGCTTGATCCTTCCCTTTAACCCCATAATTGATTGAAAGGGGTGTGTGTTGAAGTGGAAGGTAATGAAAAACAAGCATTGGGAATCTGAACCCACTTTTGTATGTTTTTCCAATACTTGCTTGACAAAATAGTGTAGAAGGTCACCCCACAGGAGGCTTTGTCAAAGAGAACCCAACCAGGTTTCATGCTAAATGTAAGAAGTTAAAGTGTGTTGGTTATAATTATTAGCATAAAGCTTATAAATTGTTTTATGCACCCATTAACAAGGTAACAATGAAACAACCCCCCTTAAATATAAAGGGCTTATGGTCCTAGGCTTAGTAATTTCAGAATGAGTGTCACTCCCATCCATTCTCAAGTCTCTTATGTGTTGCATGCACTTTCAACAACATTGGTAGATGAGAGTAGAACTATGGAGGTCCCATCCTTCATAAGGTAGAAGAATATACAAACAGAGTTCCCTAAAAATTTGCAAATCAAAGCATGAGGTGATTGTGAATAAAAGTACAATCATTTCCATCCTGAATAAAAACTAAAACTTGAACATAAATTTCTTAATGGTGGTTTTCTTGAGATTGAAAAATCATCCCAAATGCATGGTAATCAAGTGCATGTTAATATATGGTCATTACGATATAGTGTAAATGAAGAACGTAGTAAGGATGAGGCATTCATCCATAATATGGATAATCTAGCTAATATGCTTTTCAATGCCAAAATCCTAATTCTTTATTGTCTAGTTGGGCATTTGTGACAAGCTTATTGTTCGTATGGATAATTTGAGATAAACCATAAGGTGTGAGGGTTGAATGTCACCCAATAAAACCGAGTATGAGGTTCTTGTGGGACAAGTAAAGAAAAGATATTGGCCCCTGAATAATAAGACCCCCTTCATCACAACAAGTCCAAGATATGGACATGTTCTACATAGAGAGGAAATACGAGAAAAAAACCTAGTTAAGACAAAGCAACATAAAGGATGTTGGGAAACTTAAATGAATTAAGTAGTATTAATATTTGGTTGACAAATTCACTGAAATCTATTTTTAGTTTACAAGATCACAAAAGTCATAAGGCAAAGATCATATGTAGATAGTGAATTACTGCAACAAATAAAATAATATACCAAGAAAAAATGTGGGAAAATACTAATAAAAATTATAAACAATATTTTACTACATTTTTGAATTATCATAGATAAATGACCATAACTTGGCTAAACAAAAGTATGTTATACATGAAACAAAAAGAATTCCTATATGTGAAAAATGCTCCAATTGCAATGGAGTAATTTAACTAGTCCCAAAAGACTCATAAATTTGTTGGAGACATTTACCACCATACACACTCATTTTGGTCAATTTGGCCTAGTTAAACCACTATCCTAAGTTTTATTGACTTAATTGACATCGGAGGAGCACTAGATGACATCAGCATGAGCACACCCATGCCTACCTTCAGTCAAGGAGGCTAACTGAAGCACTCCGAGGGTTATTTGAGTGTCATTAATGCACCATATTGCTAACTGATGGTTACAATTAGTTAAACAGAGTAGTGAAGGCACCTTCCTTCATTAAATTGATTATTTAATGAACCGAAGTCAACAGGGGCACCTCCAACCACTTCTGATGGTCACTTACACTTCAGTTAACCTCATTGGGGTTCATTGGAGTCATTGATGCACTACCACTTGTTGGTTGGCTTGCAGTGACATATGTCTGAGCTACTTTCAGTTAGACTCAGTCATTTATTGCACTCTGACTTCAATTAGGGCTCAGTTGAGTCAATTAGGGTTTTGATCAGTGGTTAACTTGAGTGTTGACTGTGGCTTACATTCAGTTAAGCTAGACTCACTCATTCAATTCGAATGACCTCCTTGGGAATTCGAATTGCTTTGTCATTCATGCTTGCAACATGGTCATTTTATTGTATTACTCATTCTTTATTGATTATATAAAGCGGCTACTCATTTTGTAGCACTATTACACCATTTTCATGCCTTATTATCTGAAATCTCTTATGAGACTGTGCTTTAGTCCCTATATTACTGTGATAGATTAATATGGTATCAGAGCTCACAACGGGACGAAGCTCAAATCTCTCAAAAACAAGGTTTTTGACAGATCCTGCATGAAAATTGAGCAATAGCTCAAAAATCCAACACTGCACTAGAAGCCAAGGCTTACCACTTAATACCCCAAGTAAGGAAATTGTTGATCAATCTTGCTTGATTGACTATGATGGGTGTGATGAAAGACTAAAATGTGTAGGATTTCCGACCTTATGGTGCCCTTTTGTTGTGATTTTTTAGGTTTTCAATAGGTGAAAGCATTCGCTCCAGCAGATTCAGATGGCTTCTTCCGTAGATATTTTGACTCCATTAAATTTCCACTCATGGAAAGGAGACATGGAGATCCAGCTACATGCCAGAGGACTCTATAGGGTCACTATGGACACTGAAGAAGAGCCTGCTTCTGTGACAGACAAAGCTAGATTCTTGAACAAGAAGGATGAAGCATTCGAATTCTTGTGCCTCTCTGTTTCCCGGGATCTTCTTTTCCATCTTTCGGTATTGAAGACTCCAAAGGAAATTTGGGAAAAATTGGAAACCTTGTATGGAAAGTAGGATGATTTGAGAGTTGACCAGCTCGAAAATGAATTGATGTCTCTCTATCCTTCCAATTTCAAGACCTTGAATGACTTTTTCACAAAGTTCAAGGACATTGTCTTACTGTTGAAGCAATGCAAAGTGGAGAAGGAGGATGATCAACTCATCCTCACCATACTCTCCAAACTTGGAGCTGATTATTCAGTTTTTGTCTCTACATTCTATGCGGGAAAGCTCACAGCCCCTGGATGGAAGATGCCTACACTCAATGCCTTCATTGAGTCCCTAACAAGTGAACATGATAAGCTTGTCCACATGGGGATCATCAGATCCTCCCATGATTAAGCCCTCCATGTCTTGAGGCCCAAATATTTGAAGGGTAAAGGAAATCAGCAGAAGAACTCAAAAACTAAATTCGAAGCTCCTAAGCCTAAAGTTGAAAACCAACAACATGATGAGTCTTCCAACTCAAAGAAGAACAAAGGAAAAGGGCATCATGGAAAGGAAAAAGTCAAGTGTTCATACTACAGGAAGGGATTCCAACCTGAACATGCCTGCATGAAGAAGAAGCTTGATGAAGCTACCCCTCTCCTTGAGAGAAATCACATCAATCTTTCAGAAAGTTTTCGGAGGAGAGATCAATAAGATCGAGAACCACAGCATGAAAGAGGTCATGCCCTCATGGCAAGCACTTTGAAGTCCAAAGCACTCTTGATTGATTTTGGATCTTTGAACCACATGATGGCTGAAAGAGAATCCTTCTCATATTTAAAGACCGGAAAATCCATCCCCATCCACATGGGAGATGACTCCACCATCATTTCAGAAGGACAAGGTACGGTTGTTCTTGAGAATGGCTATTTTTTAAATGTTTTGTATGTACTGTCTCTGGCATCAAATATCCTTAGTGTCTATCAGATGACACATAGATGAGTGCCTAAGAGAGTATCCTTCAGCCCTAATGATGTTGAGATAATGGAACTTGCATTCGGGAAACTTGTTGCCAAAGGCCTTGCAAACCATCATGCAAAAGCCTATGAGTTTTCCCATTTTGTGGCAGATGCAAAAACCACTGCACTGCTGACTCATGGAAATGAAGTAAGTAGACTATGGCATGAGAGGTTTGGCCATCTCAATTTCAAATATTTGCAGCAATTACAAAAAAACTCCATGGTTGAAGGCCTCCCAGTCATCAAGGAAACCAATGGAATTTGCAAGGGTTGTGTGGTTGGAAAGCACCCTGAGCACAAGTTTGATTGAGGGAAGGAAAACCGAGCTACATGCATCTTGGGGCTGATACATTCTAATATTAGAGGTCCCATGCCTATCACATCCATGAATGGATCAAGGTATCTTCTGAATTTTATTGATGATTTTTCCAGGTACACATGTGTCTTCTTTTTAAAAAAGAAGTCTGAAATATGTGAAAAATTCACTGAACTGAAGGCCTTGATCGAGAATGCCTCTGGGATTAAGATTAAGATCTTGAGATATGATAATGGTGAGGATTATTTCAGTAATGAATTTCTGCACATATGCTCCCAAAGTGGTATTCAGGTCCAACATTCAATTCCCTACACTCCCCAGCAGAACGATGTAGCGGAAAGGAAAAATCAATCTCTTAAGGAGATGACCACCTGTATGTTGGAATAAAAGAAGTTGGCTACAAATTTGTGAGCTGAAGCCATGAATGTTGTAGCATAAATTCAAAATAGAATGCCACACTCATCCGTGAAATGGAAGACCCCTTTGGAAGCATACTTTGAACACAATCCGGATGTGTCGAACCTGCGGGTGTTTGGGTCCACTACATGGGCCCAAATTCCACTTGATAAAAGAAGAGATTTGCAACCGCAAAGCATAGAATGTTTGTCTATTGGGTATCCTGATGAATAAAAATATTTCAAGCTACTAGATATAAAAAAAAAACATATCATCATCGAAAGGAGTGTCAAGTTCGATGAGCCTCTTCAGGAGGTGGAACTAGTGAAGGAGAAAACTGTTGAATTTCCTTCCTATTCTACTGAATATTTGGATGATGAAATTGGGGGTGATAACCTTGATTTGAATCCTATGATTTATGATATCAGTTTAAAACAAACATCAGATGTTGAATCAGAACCTGAAGTACAAAATCATCTCCCAACATGGGCCCGACAAACACTCTCCTCCGCAGGAGATAACATTGAAAATCCAGATGATCCAAGGAGAACCCGGTCTAATTTCCAAAGAGCAGGTATTGCGCTCTCTTGTCCTAATAATTTGCTGTCCGAAACTTGTTATTTTATGATTAGTTCAGACCCAAAATCCTACTACCATGCTTGGAAGGATCCAAGATGGAAAGTTGCCATGGATGAAAAGATGAATTCTCTTTAGAAAAACACTACTTGGGAGCTAATTTCTCTTCCTCCGGGAAGGAAATTGGTTCAATGCAAGTGGGTGTTTTGGACCAAGGTTGTTGCTGATGGAAGCACCTACAAATATAAGGAAAGGCTGGTGGCAAAAGGTTTCTCCCAAGTCCAAGGTGTGGACTAGCATGATACTTTTGCACCGGTTGCAAAAATGGACTCCATCTGCCTAGTTTTGGAAATTTCAGCATCTAAGCACTGAGAAGTGCATAATATGGATGTTAAGTCAGTCTTGTTGAAATATTGTAACTTCGAAGAATATTCTATATGTATTTCTTTGTGGTCCCCGATGGTCCTACCGGGAGAACCACTTGTATTACTTTGTACCCCGATGCTCCTAATCGGAAGAACTAATAAGAGTCATGAGGCAGTCCCCTCTAATTGTAAAGGTGGGTCATTAGCACCCCAGTGTGGTTACTTGAGCCTACATGTGTAACTCGAGCCTACATGACAGATGAGTTAACTTAAGTGAATGGATGAATATAAATAGAGGTGTAGTTCTCCTCATTTGCAACACACACTCTCACTTGAATAGCACACTTGTGGAGGAGAGAAGTAGCTGGAGAAGGAGGAGGATCAGGTTTTTGATCTCCTTGTTGGTTTTACCTTTTTACATTTTTGGGGCATCTATATTGAGGAAGATTTTGCTGGGTTTTTCCCTTTATGGTTTTCCTAGGATAAATTTGTGTTGTTCTTGTGATACTGTTTCTTTCAGTGATCTTGTTTATATGTTTTTGTTATGGAAATGAAATGAAATACTAATATTTTACCTAAGCATATAAAAATTTAACATGGTATCAGAGCTAACCTGAATAGGATAGCTTTCACAAGCTATAGAAGCTATGGCTTCTTACTTTTTGGTTCTCTCTCCACAATTGATTAGCAAAAGAAGGCTAGGTTAACTCTCCATTGAAGGGTGCATCTTTCTGTCGAAGCGGAATTCGATTCCGAGCATTTTCAGTTTTCGGTGTGGGAAATTAGGGCTTCTTAATGAAGAGGAATTTTTGAGTGAGCCTGGAATAGGATTTATCTCCTCATAAAAATCGAATTTTAGAGACCTAGATCAAGATTTTTGGTTGGGCGAAACTCCAGGAAAGTCAAACCCTAGTTTGACCCCGAGCTAGAAAAACCCTAAATACTAAAACTGCTACGTTTTGGTACATTCGCTATATACCAATATTGACGAAGGATTAGGAGCTGAAAATTGTAGAGGCCGAAGATAAAATCCTTATGTACACTGTGTCCAAACTTCAGCCTCATATTCGCTATATTCTGGGAGATATGATCCGTAAAAGTTAGGGTTTCAGCCTCCTTTAGAATTCATCCCTAAACATGACACCTGGGGAAAATTGCTATATCGTAGGCTACAGAGGTCCAAATTAAATTTATGAAGATGTTCCAAAACGAGCACAGAATTTACTTTCTGTGGTCCTAATTTCAGAACCAGAAGATGTAACAGTGAGACGTGGTAGGCTGTACAACTTTGTTGTTCTGAACAGTCCTGTAACAGGTTACCTTGGGAAAAGGATCATAAATCCGAATTGGTCAAACCAATTCTGATGAAACCTATGGTGTTGGATCAGGGACATTCTAGGTTACCTCAGTGCGAAATTTCAGACATAGAGGAGCTGTAAATTTGGAGATATAACAGAAGCAGTGACAGGAATTTCTGCAGAAGAAATTGGAAAACTAGGGCTTCCTATTCTGAGAGCTTTCCTCTAATGTTTTCAGAAAAGGAGTACATTGGACAGCTCCATTTGAAGAGATCTATCCTTCTATCCAATCATATATAAAAGATTCCAAGTTTTGAAAATTAGGGTTTCTCTGACAAACCCTAGATCAGCTAGCTCTGGAAGCAGGATGGACACCTCAAATCGGTAAGATCTAATCTTTTGCTATTTGCATTTGAGGTTCTCATTTCAAAGTGATCTATCACATCAGCTTGATGATAAGCTTGGTAAAGTTGACAACTTCCAAGCATGGAAGTATTTGATCTCTATGAAGAAAATGAATTGGACACCTACATGACTAGAGAGGTTCCAATTCCATACGGAGATGAGGCTCAAAGCCTTACACAAGAACTTGATCAAGGCCAAAAAGATCATTGTTGATTCAATCACGGATCAACTTGTACCACAAGTGTCTTCCCTAAAGACACCAAAGATGTTTGATTCCTTGATCAAGCTATTTGAAGATAAGAACTTAAATCAGAAGATGGCTTTGAGAAAATAGTTGAAGAATGTGAAGATCTAGAATGCAGAACAACTTGAAGCGGTAGAAGAAGAAGTGAAGAATGCAGAAGTGGTGATAGCCACCTTGAATGGCCTCCCAGGATCATGGGATTCATTCATACAAATAATGTATGCCAGAAGGAAGTAATTGCTTTCAGCTTGACTCATAAGAAGAGAAGAAGAAGATGGGAGCAATTGAATATCAAGCTTTCACCATTCAAAGAAGATCCCTCAAGCGATGAGGAATATGAAGAACTCAATTCTTGAAGAACCTCTTATTCATTTTATCATTTAAATAAGAAATGATGATGTCATGAATGAAGAAGATGATGAAGCAGAATGATCAAGATGGATTTTACCCATGAAACAAATAAAAGATAAGTATTCAATTGTCACTTCATGATATTGTTTTGTTATACATTTGATTATATTCAGTTGATGTGTTATGCATGATAGATTGTTTGCATTAATGACTGTATACTACTAATATGCATGTGATGGGTAAGTAGCTCATGGTGCTCTCCATTGCTACTTATCTAGAATGAAGCCGCCTTGATGACATATTGGATTAGTGCACAATCTCAATAATGTCATGATAGAGATGGAAGGCATCTAGAAAGTTTATGTGAGATATGGATGAATGTTGTATTGACTAAACAATTACATGATGCATGAGAATTTGTCATTATGCATATGTTTTATGAAATAGTTCTAACCATGCAACTGGTGCATTTGAATTGTAGGAAAGGCCTTGTACAACCTCCTACAAGAAAAGAAGGACGAGACTTGTTCCGAAGAACAAGTGATGACAATTCAAGATTCACACCAATATACATGAATCTGAAGCTGCTAGGGTCAGAGACACCATGATGGAAGAAAGAGCTTCAGAGAGTGGTAGATCCACCTTGAAGGATGAATACCACCATGGGTACAAGAGATAACTCAAGATGAAGAAAAGAATGCTATGAAAGAAGCTATGATCAAAGAATAACAGTTGATCATGGGGAATGATGTATACGATATGATTTTGACACATAAAGGGAAGTACGTAGTATCTTCCACATGGATCTACAAGAACAAGTGTACAAAGCAAGGTTCGTGATTTTCCTCAGAAAGAATAGACTATGACATGACATACTCTATATCAAGCATAGAACCACCTGTACAGAATGAAGAGGGAATATGATACTCCACTTCAGGGGGAATGACTACAGAAGATATCTGAGTTCGACATGGTACGACA